>JABEYC010000791.1:0-49042 GCA_013266195.1 Fusarium zealandicum | reverse complement strand
AATAATATAATATAAAGGAAGAAAGGAAGAAAGGAGAAAATTAGAGTAGGCCGGGATATATTTGTATTGAGATAAAGTAACCCGTGCTTTATTTACTCGAGCTAATTAATTTACTTAGAAAAGGCAGAGCTACGGGTTAGTTTATCTATCAAATAGCCTACTTTATACTCCACTTTATAGAGGAGGGGTTAGGCCAACTTAGTGGGCACAGGTCAGTTTATGTACATCTACGGCAGTGATGGAGGGGTCTTTTATTATCAACAGGGACTCTTACCATGGTAGGTAGGTAGTCAACACACTGCCTGATGAGGGCTTAGGATAGTCAATCTCGCGCATTTATTTATTTATATTAGGAGACTCAACGCTGTTCCATAAACTAGACCGTTACTGTATGAAATCCAACGTGTTCACAGTGGGTCTTATCATCGTAGCATTCTACTGATGGATGCAAGCCAACTCCTCGGCACAGAAAACATCCCGGAATGAAGCTGTCATTCCTACCAAACAGACACAACTCGCTTGTCATGATGAGACCCATCGCCCGTCACTGGACATCGCAAGACATGTGGACTTGGGCTCGGTTTCTCTGACTTGGTTTTCAGAGAGTATATTGGGGAAAAAAGAAGAAGTGGGCGAATCGAGAAACAAAGAACTCCTCGTCCTGATGAGCCTCGTGATATCATACATTCATCGTGATAGCCTCCGTCTCCAGACGCTCGCAACGCCTCAAATGCAGTCAAGTACAAGTCCACGCACCAAAACGCCAGTTACCAGATAACCCCAATCCTTCAGCAATCAAGCTTTAGGGCGTGGGAGCAAAAGAGATGATAGTTGAGAGGCCGTGATCCATTGTGTTGCTGGACAGGTTGACGTTGGCATACCGTCCTCTGTCCGACTGTTGCTGTTGCTGGTCCTCCCTCAATCTTCCCAGCTCTTCTCAACCGTCTCCCTGACGCGCTTAGTGTATTCCTTTCTGTTGTCCTTGTACAAGTTGGAAGCCTCGACGTTTGCGGGTGAGCCAGTATTGGGGTCGTTGAGGAGACTATTCACAGTCAGCACCACGTCCGTAAACCACACCACCGATCCTTGTCCCTTACCTTTGGATGCTGGTCAAAACGGCAGCCACATCATACGTAGGACTCCATCGGTTTTGCAGGATGTCTAGACAGAGCTCTCCGGTGGCGTAAACGTTGGGGTGGAACATCTGGCTGATGAATTTGACCTGCGGAGGCTTGTTGGGGTACTGCTCTTCGAATTGCATAACAAGTCGAAAGGTGCCATCCTCGAACGGAGTGTCTGCGGGGCCGATGATGACAGCGTTCCTGAAGGGCAGGCGATGAGTATTCGAGCCAGTCAATGTGTGTCGGGGGAGACGTACCAGGTCATAACGTTGTCGGGAACTGGGGAGGCAGAGACGCCGGCCGGGGGGTCGGTTTGCATCCGCTGAGACTCATGTTAACATTCTCTCGCTTTTCGTTGCTATCGGGAAGCGTATCGCACCTTGAAGTCTCGCATCAAGCGACGGCGCGCGGCGGTAGACATGGTGATAGATAAAGGCGGGGGGGTCGAGAGAGCCGAGAAGACAGTGAGGAGATGTTGGAGAAGATTGTGAAAGGACGCTCAGAGGATGATGTTAAGAGCAAGACAAACGGTGACCGCAAATTGAATACGACTGTTGTTTCCCCTCGAGAGTGAAACGTTTGCATGTACGATTCGCTGTAGCAGCGAAGACGGATCTGGCGGTGCGGAAATAGAGATTGGTCATCGATGGCCCTTGCAAGAGTGATTCCACCAAAAGGCTCCAGCGTCGGTGGAAATCTACCAATCAGAGAATGACTTGGTCTGGCGAATCAATCGTCTGTAGCTGATAGATAAGTGCTCCACCTGGATGCTCACCTTGTTGTCTGCATGCACGTGATCTTCAGTCACGTGGCCTTCAAGGCCCTCATGCCTCCGCCGTCCCGTCCCGTCTGCTCACCGCGAACTACTTTCACATGGTCGCGGGGGACGAAGGCCGCTCGCTCTCTTATTAGTGTCCATGGTTGTTCGGAACCGATAACTTCGGAAGCGATACTGCGATACTCGACAAGCGGCGAAATCTGTTCCACGCCGTGACTTTACAGATTAAGGGTCTCTGGAATTGAAAGGCATCCATTCCCTCCGATCCATCCGCAGTGCAGGTACTTTGCAAATGCGCTACGAAACAGTTGCTGGACTTGTACTACCGACGTCACTCCCTTGGTGCTCCCCCGGATTCTAGCTCGGTCTAAGAGAGCTTGTCCCGCCACTTCGGGCCCTCCCCCGCTGGAAGCCGAAGAGTACCGAGCGGAAGGGCATCTTGTTCCCGAGGTCGTTCCCTTGTTATTACTGTACTCCAAGTTACTACAATAATTTGAATCCTCTCCCCAGTAGTTGTCTTGCTCTCTCTTTCCTTGTCTTTCCCTCCCTCTCTTCTTTTCCCCCGTATTATTTCTCTCTGATACCCAAGCCCTCCTCTCTCTCAAAATGCCCGTCTCCCAGCTAAGATCCGCCGGCCGACTTGCCCAGCTCGCTGGACATGTGAACGGTGCGCGACACTTCTCTACTCGGCCAGCTCTGCGCAAGGAGATCCAAGATGCCTATATCCTTAGTGCCTCGCGAACTCCTACTGCAAAGGTATACTACACCCTCTGCTCAAACAGCGCTTTCATTGACACCAGCTAGTTCAATGGCTCCTTCTTATCAGTGTCGGCACCAAAACTAGGCGCCATCGCCATCAAGTCGGCCCTCGAAAAGTCAAAGGTCCCTGTTGAAAAGATCACCGACGTCTACATGGGCAATGTTCTACAGGGCTCCGTAGGCCAAGCGCCCGCTCGACAGGCCGTCATCTTTGCCGGTCTCCCCCAGGAGATCGAGGCCACCACGATCAACAAGGTCTGCGCGTCCGGACTCAAGGCCGTCACTTTGGCCGCCCAGAACATTCAGATGGGCTTGGCTGAGGCACAGATTGCTGGCGGTATGGAGAACATGTCCCAGGTGCCTTACTATGTGCCGCGCGCAAGTGGCCTCCCTGCTTTCGGCCACGCCAAGATGGAGGACGGCCTCATCAAGGACGGTCTGACCGACGTCTACGACCAATTCCACATGGGCAACTGCGCTGAGAACACGGTCAAAAATCACAACATCACCCGCGAGCAGCAGGACGAGTACGCCATTCAGTCATACCGCAACGCACAAAAGGCTTGGGAGAACAAGGCTTTTGCAGAGGAGATTGCCCCGGTCACTATCAATACCCGAAAGGGCAAGGTTGTGGTCGATACTGACGAGGGCTTCACCGATATCAAGTTCGACAAGGTCCCCACTTTGAAGCCCGCTTTCATCCGTGACGGAAGCGGCACCGTTACTGCAGCAAACTCGTCGACCCTCAACGACGGTGCGAGCGCCCTTGTCCTCGGCAACAAGGCCATTGCCCAAGAGTATGGTTCCAGCTCGCGCGTGCTGGCCAAGATCTGCGGCTACGCCGATGCCGCCACTGCGCCCATCGACTTCCCCGTCGCCCCGGCAAAGGCTGTTCCCGTCGCTCTCGAGCGGGCTGGCATCACAAAGGACCAGGTTGCTGTGTGGGAGTTCAACGAGGCCTTTGCGAGCGTCATCCTTGCCAACCAGAAGATCCTGGGTCTGGAGGGCGCCAAGGTCAACCCTCTGGGAGGTGCCATTTCGCTAGGCCACGCTCTTGGTAGCTCTGGGTCGCGAATCCTGACTACTCTGCTGCACCAGCTTAAGCCTGGCGAGTATGGATGTGCAGCTATTTGTAACGGCGGCGGTGCCGCGACTGCGATTGTCGTGCAGAGGATTGAGTCTGTGTAAGAGGATGAATGAGTGAGGAAAGCAAGAACAAAGCGATATAGTGACCATTTGCATGGTATTATCGGTAACAAGAGAAAAAAACAGAATAATAACATGAAGCGTCTTTGAGCGGTCTCTTGTGATGTGACTTCCATGTCGATGGGTTATATGTTATCTACGTGCAGCTAGTGTTCCACCTGGTGGTGCAGGGTAGACGGCTTTCTAGACACGGACTAGGACAACGTCAACTCCCTATAGAGATAGATATTGGCGAATACCTACGCATTCCTCCAATACTTAAAGAAAAACTTAGACATTTATCGATTTTCAGGAGTAGACCATGCTTAAGCCGAAACACTAGTTATACCTACATTGTCGGGTGGCTATATATCGTTGGCTTATCAACACGTCTTTCTTCGTCAAGCTGCGTATTCTGGTGGAGCTCAGACGATTTCCACCACACTCGGTAGAACCTCACTCACGTCCATCTCAGCCAGACGCGGGCCCACAAAGGCATCAACTCACAACCTCACTTTGGCATCTTCGCCAAAATCCTCACCATGCCTCTCGTACTCGACTTCCTCACCCAGATCCGCAAGTTCATCCGTGCTCAGAACGGCGACGAGCTCCGTGCCTGGCTCCAGGTCGAGCCAGGCTCTCCCCAGCAATATCACAACCTCGCCGCCGAGTTACGCTCACAATTCCGCCAACAAGGCCTCGACAACGTCATCGACAAGTCGCTTCCCCAGGAGGATGATGTCCCTGATGGTCAAGCGACCGTCTGGCCGGGTTTTGTGGCCTTTATGAAGGATTACCTGGCATTCTGGCGCGACGTGAACTATGAGGATCTGCTCAACGCGCATCAGTTGCTGAGTGGCCTCGTCAAGTGCGTATCTCAGCTCATCTCATGGTCGTCAGTCAAGGAGACACGGGCGCTAACATATGCTACCAGCTCGTGCGCTACCGCCTTCGCTCATCCTACGTATGGCGCGATGCTGCTCAAGACGAGCATGTCGCTATCAGAGACGCTCGCGCGCCTCACCATGTCCCTCAACAGGCGTCCTGAGCTGGCGCGCCGTCTGCGGGCCGTGGACGAGGACAAGACCATCGCGGAGTCTTCTGCAGAAATCATTCAGAAGATCTTCACTACGTGTCTCACAGACCGGTCAAGCGGTCGGTATGCCAAACCAGAGGGCAAAAAGATCGGCGTCTACATGTTTGGCAACCTCGTCCTCAAGCTTCTCTTTGCCGTAAGAGCATCGCACACGTCACCCGTACAATTGAGCTGACATGAAGATAGTGTCGAAGGACGCACCTCGCAAAGATGATCTTTGTCAACATCTCCACCATTTCTCCGCCGCTATCACTCTACCCAGCAGCCCAGCGCGTTACCTTTCTCTACTATCTCGGCCGCTTTAACTTCTCCAACAACCACTATCTCCGCGCAGCCCTCTGCCTGCAAGACGCATACCTCCAGACACCTGCTCAGCTGGTGTCGCACCGCACCAACATCCTCACCTACCTCATCCCCTGCAACATCCTCCTCGGGCGCTTCCCCTCGCAAGCCTTGCTCCAGCGTCAAGAGTGCCAGACTTTGGCGCCGGTATTCATCCCCCTCTGCCAGGCTATCAGGTCGGGAAACTTCATCCAGTTCCAGCAACACCTGGCTGTACACGAGACATGGCTCTTCGAGAAAGGCCTGCTCTTGACCCTCAGCAATCGCCTTCGGCCGCTCCTCTGGCGATCCCTCAGTCGAAAAACCTTCATCCTGACCTACGTGCCCCCGAGCGACGCTTCCTCCCGCAAAGCGGCAACTCTGGACCTCGCAGACCTGCAAACGGCCGCTGTGTTCCTCCAGCGCCGGCTCGAGGGCTGGCTGCCTTCTGGCCCCAGCAACCTCGGCCGCCCCCAGCATGTGAATCCTCTCCTAATGAAAGCTCTCGCCAATAACGCGCAGAGCCCTGAAGCTTCCACCCTCGCCCCGCCACCGGGCGGCCCCAAGTCACTGCGCCCCAACGAGGGCGTGATCTGGGGTAACGCCAACGTGACCGCCGAGGACGTGGAGATGATGGTCGCGACGCTTGTTCAACAGGGCTTGATGCATGGCTTCATCGCCCATGGCCAAGGACGCTTTGCCATCATCGGCGCCAAGGCAAAGGGGAGCCCCGTGCTTGCTGGATGGCCTAACGTGTGGCACACGATTCGAGACAGGAGATACGATGACCTTGACCCTGAGGAGGTACCGGGATGGGTCAAGGAATGAGAAGACGGGGCTTGGATGGACTCTCTAGGCTAGCTTGGACATTTAGAGCACAAGCCGTCGAAATAGCGTTGTATATAGTATATCATGTTCGATACCTGAGGGGAGTAATTAAGCCACCTTGTCTGGCTATAGGGGAACTCATTAGACACAGATGAATATGTCCACAGTTTGGCTCAAGCAGTCTGGCGTATAATTTTCCATATTTCTCTTGTACCATAAAGCGTATCATACTATCACACATATCTGATCATCTTATCTTTCGCTCCGAGGGAAAGGGCGAAAAGTACCAACAAGGACACCACGATGACTTGCAAGTCATCACATCCAACAAGAACCACAACATCTCATCTCATGCTCCCAACACATACAGCGCTCAGGATACTCTCTGCTCATATTTACATACGTCGTCAATTCCGAAAATAAAGTAACAAAATAGTTGAAACATCGCTTGGCAGTTTCATGTTTCCTCCCAATATCCAAAGCCTCCAAAGTATTCAAAAGAAAAAGGGTATATCGACCGTGAAGTGAATCGTAGAACATATATAATGCCCGTGGGCCACAAGTATCTGATAAGATCCTCGTAGAATAATATTAACACCCGAGGGCGGGTATCGATGCCAGAATAGTCCGACAGCCGTACATGGCTGTTGGGACAAGTCCAGCTGGTTTAAGATAATAAACACTATCGCCGATAGGCAGTTGGCTCGATGATATATGCAAAGCTTAAAAGTGACGTCGAAAATAAAGTTGTTGAAGACAAGAATGCCAGCTGCTGTGTTCGAAGGGAGATGAGACGGTGGTAGTCGCCATTGAGGAAGACAGGGAAGTGATGACATGGGCTGTCACAGAACCGATATCGCCCATGAAAGACTGCAAACAAGCCGTGACCTAGCAGGCTGGCCGAGGAAGAAGCGAAGACGAAGGACGATTACGTTTCGAAAGGGGCTTCCTCAATTAAAAGAAACAGGCGGCGGCAATGAAGGCGACAACGAGGCCGGCGATGGCAGCGCTGCCCTGTTGACGGCCAGCCTCACCCTTTTTGGACTCTGAGGGAGCGGCCTCGGAGCCAGCTTCGGTAGTGATGGGCTTGTCGGTGCTGGACGAGCTAGTGTGCGTGGTGGTACCGTTCTCGCGGAAGATACCAGGCTTGACAGTAGGGTAGGTCTTCTTGATGGTGGTCGCCTTTGTGGTCGCCTTTGTGGTGGTCTTGGAGGTGGTCTTGGAGGTGGTCTTAGACGTGGAGAGGGTGCTGGTTGAAGTGGGCTCTTCGGTCGTGCTCTCCTCAGTACTGGTAGACTCGGCTGAGGTAGAAGTCGGCTCGGCGGTGGTAGAAGTGGTCGTCGGTGCTTCAGAAGTGGTAGACTCCTCGGTGGTGGACTCGGCGGAGGTGGTAGTGGTGGACTCAGCCTCCGAAGTAGTGGTGGTCTCTGGCTCCTCCGAGGTTGTGGTTTCGGCAACAGACGTAGTAGAGGGCTCAGCCTCTTCGGTGGTAGACTCGGGCTCTTCAACCTCAGTGGAAGTCTCCTCAGTGTCCGGGTAATCGGAGTCATCAGATCCGGAGCCGGACCCAGCGTTGAAAACAACGATCTGGGCCGTGCTGCCCTTCTGGACAGTGACGACACAAAAGGCCGAGTTACCGGCGCCGATACCTGCCAGGGTGCTGCCAACCTTGCCCTCACCATCGGTAGGGTCGATCTTGCAAGGCAGGCCATTGCAGCCGCCATCGGGACACTTGATCTCGACACCAAAGTCAGGCAGCTTGCTCTTCAAGCCTGAGTCCTCCCAGATAGGGTTCCATCCAAGCTTGACGAACGTCTGGCCATTGGACTCGGTGTTGGCACCGGCAACGTACGGGCTCCAGTTACCAACGGGCTCGTCCTCGGAACCCCAGATGCAGCCCTCCTCGCCAACGCCAGGGGGGTTGATGTAGAAGCTGGATGAAAGTTAGACATATTGCAAGATCACTAATTGACGAATATCACTCACTGAGCAGCAGTGGAACACCAGTATGAGGAGTCAGGAACAGCGAGAGTCGCGCTGGAAGTGACGAGGGTAGGGATAAGCATGGCCTCGTTACCGGGCAGAACGGTCTGGCACCAAGACATCTGCGAGCCACACTTGTTGACGACCTCGACGGATCCAGAACCCTGGACACAGTTGGGCTTGCCCTCGAAAGGCTGCTCAATCTCGCCGTTCTTATTACAAAACAAGCCACCGTTCTGAGAAGCATGTTAGTTGAGTTTACAGACAGACAGATGGCAACGTACCATGGAGGCGGGATAGTCGTAAGTCGAGTCCGGATCCCACTGGTTCATAACCATACCCGGTTTGCAAGCAAAGGGGCAGTAGCTTCCAGGCTTGCACTCCTGATCAGGGCTCATAGCCCAACCGCCGTTCTTCTCATTGGGAGTGACGGCGACCATGTTGGAGTCGTCGGTGGGGAATTGACATTGTCCTCCTCGCTTCACGATGGGCGAGGCCTGAACAGGGAGGTGCGGTCGCAAATGCTTCAAGGCATGCTCATGATGCTGGTGTGATTTGCCAGCGACGATCGAGGGCGCAGCGGACAACAGGCCCGCGAGGGCCGCCGAAAGGGTTGAAATCTTCATGGTAGATGTCGATAAATGAGTGTCGTCGGGTCTTGAGTGATCCTGGCACGGATGTTCCTAGTTAATGAATGATAGTCTGCAATTGTTCATCCAACGCGTCACAACTTCGACATGAAGAGATATATGTTGGTGGGTTGAGTGAAAGAATGTCTTGGCCGTCGAGCAACAGAATGAGTGATGAAGCTGAAGAGCAAGAGTAAGGGCGATGGATATCGTGAACCAGCAGCACCAACGTTTAAACAACTCAAAGAAAGCAAGAAAGAGTGACAGGCCGGGAGGGCAAAACTGGAATATTAAGAGATCGACAGGTCCAAGCAGGGAAGCGAAGTGCAAGAGATGGGAATGGAACCCCAGGAAATGAGCAATGGGGAGCAGCGCGGGGACAGGCGCGAACCAGCGACAGCGACGACACCACCAGCAATTCCACCGGCGGCTGCTAGGAGATTGAGAGATGAGGCAATAGCCTCGTCTTGGTGGGCTCCGGGCAGGACCCATGTCCTAGTCGTGCCTGGACGTGCCTGCATGGACGTGCTTGACCCGCGAAGCCCTGGTCGATTGTGGATGCTCGTCTACGGCCGAGGGACCAGGGTAATGAAGCCGTCCCCAATCAGACCGTCATCTCTCCATCTCATCTCCCCCTGGCTTGGACCGAGCCAATCCTGCTAAGACGGTGCCTTGATCATGTCTGCTGGACCGGGGGGTGGTATTGTACCTCATAATGAAGAACACTACGTAGCAGGCTGACTTGATGCTTACTGTCGAGCTGCTGGGAAGTGATGGATGGTGTTGGAGGTGCTGGACATGCACCCTCTCGGAACAAGGTCCAGATGGGGGAAGTCGGCAAGTCCCTCGCTTCCCCTTGGTATTAGAGGGAACTCCAGGTGTCATCGCCTCTCTATGCCTGACTCTGTCTTGGTTTCGGTCTGTTGTCTTATCCCAGGCTCTTGGTGTTGGAGTCGCGTCTTGTTTCTTTCTCTCGGCTTCGGCTTGGACCTTCTGCCCCCCTCTCTCTCCTCTTTTTTCGCTCACAGCCCCCTGGACGTTTCGTTTGAGTGGCTTTGTGGCAAAAGTTCGCATTGGCTGTTGGTCATTTAAGGCCCCTGGTCAGGCGTTTTTGTCGCATGGTTCCTGGGCCAATGTGACCTAGCGCAGGGATTGGCTCAGGGACAGGCTCAGGGACAGGCTCAGGGACCGTCCTTTTTAGGAAAAGAGCCACAACTGCTGCAGAGACGAGCTAATGCGTGCCCCTTGTTGTTGGCCGAGGATCCATTGTCCGTTGGTCCGTGTGACTGACGAGAGACTGGGAGATAATTAGCTTATAACCTAATCGTTGGACATGGCTCATGTTGAAAGGCTCCGCGAGCTGTCGATCGTCATCCAAGCGTTCATCCAAGCGAGCGTGTCGCGTCTGCGCTTGTAGCAGTTGTTTGTAACCTCGGTAGATTATGGACGCAAGCGTGTCAATGCATTGGAACCAAGATCACGATGTAGGTGAGAAGGCTGGGTTTTAGAGCCTAGACTTGCTGAGATGCGATATCGTCTGTGCGTGTTTCAAGTGAGGACCAACAAGGGTGCACGGGCTGTCCCCATGGAACCTTAGGCAGCCGATAGCAACAATCATTCACGTGATCCAACTACACTGCCATCAATTGCTATCAACTGGTATTTACCGCCAATGTCAGAAATATTTAAAATCAATATTTCTTCATCTTTGCAGGAAAACGTAAAGAATGGGACGCACATCGTTAGGAGACCTTTCCACAGAGACTTTGGTGCTGATCTGCGGTCAGTTCTGTCTCCATTGCCAAGGCACATATCAAGAACCTTGGGAGACTCAACAGGAATACCAGTACAACAAGGCCAAGTAACAACCAGATAAGAAGTCGTGGTATTCTCGGAATCGACAATCTTCGAACTGTTCCTGGGGATGACTGTAGAAGGAGAAGAGAGCTTGAACAAAGAGGCCCACGACAAGCTGGAGAAGGCCTTTGACGACCGATACCCTGTTGGGAGGCGATATGTGAAGACCGAGATCCTCGCCATGGTCATCGCTCAACTTCCAAAGCTGCAGTATCTTAGCATCGAGGATTGTGCTCAGTGGCCGTCCGGAGGCATCTCCGCATCGGCCTTTGCAGCCATGGGCATCTCGCATCTACCCATCCGGACGTTGGACTGTGGTCCGAACTCCAACAGTATAATCGACCTGTCAACTGGTCTGGAAACACTCAATCTTCATGATCGGAGCATGAATACCATGACCCCTTTGCCTCGCTTCAGAACGCTTCGCACAACAGAAGGTAATCTAAGCGGACACGGGCTTCGAGAGTTACTTTCTGCCTGTACTGACAGCCTCGAGACTTTTGCCTACGAAGCTGGAGAAGAAACTAGTTAAGGCCCCTGTGGTATTGATTTCGAGGACCGACCTCCTAATAATCACTTCCGGCCTTGTGACGCGGTGAGGCTTCTCACGCCCCATCAAAAGACTCTCATTACGCTACATATCGACTTTGGTCCTCAAAGCTACTGTATAAGAAAGCTTGAGCATGGGACCGATCTGAAGGATTTCACGGCTCTCCAGCATCTGATAATGAGCTTTCCAGCAATCTACACTTGGAACATTCGGCCACTGGAGCCGGACGAGGCTCTGAGTCGATTGATACCTGATTCGATTGTATCTCTTGCGATTCAGAACTGCCACCGCAATGCGGATTTGACGCCGCTCGAGAAGGGTCTCTTTGGCCTCGCTGATCTAAAGCAAAGCAACCGATGCGATTCCCGGAGCTTCGACGGGTTCAGTGCCAGTTGCAGAAAGGAAACCGTCTGTTGCACAGCCTCTTCAAGGCAGTTAATGTCGAGTTTGTCTCTCGCGAGTGGTTGCTGAGCAAGGCAAAGCCATGTCTGAACGGAAGAGAACCGACCTGGAGGCGTTCGACATACTCGCCCAATGTCCTATTTTCGGATGAGGACCTCCTCTAACGGCCCTGACGCAGCCATGTCTCGAGCCGAAACAGTGGGACAGATGAGGTTGTCACGAGCGGGAGTGGCTTAGGGATTCAAGTGGATGATGACTTGATGGTGTTGAAGCCACGAAATTGAGGGTCTCTCGAGAATCACATCTTTGCTTCTTTTCTGCACATCACCTGCTGGTCGTACATGCTCGGAGGCGGCCGGCACAAAGCAAAGCCGCTTCGACGATGTGGTCTCATGGTTTCGCGACAGCAGATGAGGGCTTAGTTGGCTGATGAGGGAGTTTCTCGAGTGATTATGCTCACAATTCTAGCATCATGTCGGCCGACTCTGAGACTGTCAGCAAGATCCGGGGAATCCTGGTTGTTGTTGCGAACAAGATCCGCCGGCAATCCGGTGTGCGCCTCCGGATTGACCAAACTCCGAGCAGAGGATTTTTGGTGCTGACTCTCTCCATGGGCGCTAAGCGCTTGTGTCCGTTTATTTTGGGTGTTTCTTTGGAGATGTTTGGGGGCTTTGGACAAGTGCTGCGGCTGTTGGATGACCAGCCTAGCCAGCCTAGGCCGTTTACACAGCCATGCGACCTTGAAATAACCTCACCCACTCAAGGTCCCTAGCCCAAGACCAGCCAATGGCAAGAGTTACCTCCAGCCAAGTCCAGTACAGTAATACTCGCCCTCCAGCGACCAAGGATTAGTTAACCAAGCAGTGGCTTACGGCCTCTTGACAAGCCTTGGCACATGGCAATGCTGGCATGGCAATGCTGGCAGCGGAACTCTGACGTTCCGATTCCAAACATCCTTTTCGAGTGTGATTCCATTTCAAGGCCTCAGTGAGCATGTCCCTGGTCCTGTAGTCGGCCGTAAATGAGTTATCGGTTTATCCTTGATGCGCCCTCGCAGGCCTGGAGAGCTGTGTATAAGAAGATGGCCAAGTCTGCACTGAGTTGGGAATATCTTCACCAGCATCAACAACAGACAAGCACTACAGATTTCTCACATCTACAACACCACTCTCAGACTCTCAGCCGACTATCAACAGATTATTACTCTTTTACTCATTTCAACCACTACCAATCACAATGAAGTTCACTGCCGCCATCGTCTCCGCCGTCCTGGCCTTCACCTCGCTTGCTGAGGCTGCTCCTCGCAACTCCCGACGGGGCGCCTCCAAGGGCCTCAGCCTTACTGCCCAGCTCCAGCTTGCCGATACGTGAGTACTATTCTGTCCATTGTTTCCAGGGGCTTCTGTCTTTGGCATCGCCTCCATGGTCAGAACATCAGCTAACATACTTGGCTTGTAGTGCCGTCGACCGCTTCACCCTTCTCCCCGAAGACAAGGACTTTGTCTTTGACTTTAACCAGGAGCAACAGAACCCTGGAAAGGGTGGCCAGCTCATCGCCGCTAACCGCAAGACCTTTCCCGCGCTCGTCGGTACCGGCTCTGGCATGGCTCTCGGCCGTATTGATGGTAAGACTCTCATTCTCTCGCCTACGAGACATGGCAACACCATGACTAACATCTCCGTCCTCAACAGCCTGCGGCATGAACACCCTCCACGTCCACCCCCGATCTGCCGAGCTCCAGATCGTCACCTCGGGCCGCCTCATGACCGAGATGGTCCCCGAGAACGGCGTCATGGACAAGGACGGCAACCGTCGGGTCATCCGCGCCGAGCTCAAGGCCAACATGATGACTCCCTTCTACCAGGGCTCCGTCCACACCCAGTTCAACCCCGACTGCGAGCCCGCCACCTTTGTCGCTTCGTTCGCTGCCGAGGACTTTGGTACCGGCCAGATCGCCGACGAGACCTTTGCCCTCAGCGACGATGTCATTGCCGCCACCTTTGGCCAGAGCATCGCCGGCGAGGATATCGACCGTGTCCGCCAGGCTATCCCCATGAGCATCGCCCTGGGCGTCGACGAGTGCCTCAAGAAGTGTGGCATTGAGAAGCGAGCTATCTAAGACGGAGTGTCCTGGGGGTTGTGTTATCTCAGCGACAGCATCTACTTTTGTAATGGTGTTGGTGGCGGTTCGATTTAGTGCATAGACTTGGTTTGTTTTGTGCTCTACTGGTCGTTTTTGGCTTCTCTGTTGTTTATATTAGACTTGATTGTTATTCACAAATAGCCCTAACTAAATTATCCATGGCATCGCTGGTTTTTCATATTGTCAAGTACATGTCAGTCCCTGAGAAGCTCATCATTCCATAAAATGTAAACCGTTTCTTATGCAAAAGTCTACCAAGATAAATCAGAAGTAAGGCACGTTTGTTGATACTTGCTATCTCCTGGTACATATTATACATTGGCATCTTGAGCTTCTCCCATCTCTAATCTACACATCACCTACATGCCACACAGCATCTAACATTGTACATCCAAATACCACGCCTAAAGTCCCTTCTCTCGGTGTCCAACTACCTTGGCAAACGAGTCAAACGACATAGTCATGGAATGCCGTCCCGCCGTCTTGCTCCGCAGGTGATTATCGTAGTCGAGCATCTCCTTGTACGGAACCTTGGCCACAATCTCTACCGTCCGCGTCGTAGACTTCTTGCCGCGCAGCGACGTTACCGAGTCGTACGGGTCGGGCGGTGTGTAAATCTTGGATACATCGATGAGTTCGTCGCCCGTCGACTCGGCTGACCGGTCATTGACCTCGAGGATGTGACCTCCCGCGCCCGCCGTCACGTCGTGCTGCACCGTGCCGGCCACCGCCTCAGGGCAGGTAATGTGGGCGAGCATGATGGGCTCCAGGATGCCGATCTGCTCCTTTTCGAAGGAGTCACGCAGGGCAGCCTGTACTGCAGTCCTTGCGACACTGCTAAAGTGCCCGCCGGTGGGAGTCTCACAGGCCCCGGGCTCCATGTCCAGTGTAATGGTGACGTGGCAACCGTGGATGGGCGCTGCACGGCGTGGTCCTCTCGCCAGACCCGCGATGGCCCCGTTGAGCAGCTGCTGCCGGGCCTCTTCTGGATCAAAGTTGAGCGAGTTAACATCGTCAATCAAGGGGATCGAGATATGGTATATGTTGCCGTCTCTTTCAACGCTTGATTCCAGCAAGCTTTGGTGATGGTGGTCTTCGAGTGGTTCTAGAACAGCAGTACAAGCGGCCTTGCCGGGCTTGCTCGCGACGGGACGGTCAAAGACGGTGTGGTGAGGCCGTGTAGGTATTGTGACACATTCCTTGTAGTCTACTTCGATGGGGCCAAAGTCGGCGTCGATCTTGTACTTTTGCTTCATGTTGTAGAGTGAAACATCGAGATGAAGCTTGCCCATGCCTTGGATAGTGAACTGCTCAGTCTTGGGATCACGACTCCATCGAAGACTAGGATCTTCTCGTGTGGTATTCTCCAGGGCGGTTTGGAGCTGCTGGGCAGCAACGTTGCCATACGGCTCGACTTGCAAGAAGGCGACTGGCGGTGGAATCTCGGGCGGCCTGATCTTGACATGACGGAAAGCGTCAGGGACACGTTTGTTACCCGTAGTTGTGATGATAGTATCACCCGTCCGTGCCTTCTTCAGCCCTCTTAGAGCTCCAATCTGGCCGACTGAAAGGGTCTGAATGTCCTGCGTCATATTTGCAGAGATCTGAAGAATACCCATAGGCCTCTCGCTGATCAACATATTAGTGTTGAAGCTCGACGCGTTCCTCGTCAAGGTGCCATGATAGACCCGCACGAAGCTGATGACGCCTTCTTTGGGGTGGTTGAAGACCTTGAAGACGGATGCGATGGATGCAACCTGTGCGTTGGTGGACTTGGAACTGTTGTCAAGAACGTCTACTAGACGCTGCTTTACAGGTCCAACGCGCACTTCTGCAGATGGGCGTTCGTCCGGGCTCGGTAGATAGTCCGTGATGGCGTCCATGAGCGGCTCTACGCCGATATGGCGGAAGCTGGAGCCAGCAAAGACAGGGATGATGGATCCATCACCACTCTGAATAGCTCGTCGGATGGCTTGCTTGATGATAGCTCCGTCGATATTCTGGTTCTCGGCGAGAAACTCATCCATGATGGCGTCGTCAAAGTCCGCGAGACCCTCTATCAACGCCTGCCTTGCTGATTCGATCTCGGGAAGTAGATCTTTGTTTGAGCTGGCGAGCTTCTCCTGAAGCTCTGGAAAGTCGTATCGCGTCTTTTCACGGTCGGATTTCCATCGGTATCCCACACGATTGATAATGTCAATGACACCGACAAAGTCCTCCCTTTCCCACCATGGGATCTGACAGACAAGAGGCCACCCTTTGAGTCGTGCTCCAATCTCTAATACCGCCTTTTTGAAAGATGCACCTTCGCGGTCGAGCTTGTTACAGTACACTAGGCGAGGCACCTTGAACTCGTGAGCAGAGGCCCATACTCTTTCGGTGTGAGCCTCAACGCCCTTGACGGAGTCGATGATGCAGACTGCGCCATCGAGGATGGGCAGACATCGATCGACCTCGAATCGAAAGTCTTGATGACCAGGCGTGTCGATGAGATTGATAGTCTTGGAGTGGGTTCCAGGTGGTAATGTCTGCGGTAGAGGCCAGTTGAAAGTAATTGCGGCGGATTGAATGGTGATGCCTCGTTCCCGCTCTAGTTCAAGAAAGTCGGTGACAGTATTTCCAGAATCGACATCTGCCTTGTTTGGTAAGTATCGTTTCCCGAGTACGACCCAGAAGCCGTGGGCATGTTGAGAGTAAGATGCATACCTCCAACTCGTTGTGTGACACCGCTATAGTAGAGCATTCGCTCTGTTGTGGTGGTTTTGCCCTTTCATGGCAGTAAGTAAAATATTGTAAGTTGAAAAGACTTTCTAAGCTTACCGCGTCAACATGGGCTATAATGCCGATATTTCGGATGTTCTGAAGCTGAGCATCGTGGTGTGCTTGATGCATGGCTCGACGAGACAGGCTCACAACCTCCTTGCAGCGCCATTGGCGGGCAATGAAGCGGCCCGAGCCTTGGACAGCCGGGCCGCGACGTAGAAGAGAGAGAAGAATCATCCGCAGCCGGAAAAAGCAGCCAGAATCGCCCTGGGCATCTCAGTCTCTCCTTTGATTGAGTCCTCTTGACGCTGATTTTTAGAGCATCTCGGCTGTTTTCACCCTTTGATGTCATTCGCAGACGCATGCGCACCCCCGGACCCACTGACCCTAGGTAGCCGCCGCGCCTTACCTCCACAGGCAGGCGGTGAGCAGCGGCGCGACGCTTGTTGTGGCTTGGAGACGCCAAGTATCGCAGCTTGATCTGGAAGAGAAAGCTACGTAATCACCCTCCTCCTCAACTTTTCAACTCCTCGCAAACCCCCATCGCAATCGCCTCGTCAGACACGCGCGTTCCTCAAGCTGCTGCCTAGCATCTTCATCGACTCTTAAACTCGCTTCTTGCACAACCTGTTCTTGAAGGCGCAACCTCGTCCCCGAAACAACAGAAACTATGGAGCTCTCTGACATATTGTGAGTGGCTGCGCCGCAGTCTCATGCTGGGAGTGCCAGTACTGGCAGAACATCGTCGCTAACCTTTGTGTAGCCGCATCGTCAACTTGGTTGTCGGTGTTGTCACCGTTCTCGGTGGTATCGCGCACATCTTCGCTTTCAGCCTGTACGTTCCAACTTGAGTCCCCGAGCCCACGGCTCCGACGCGCCTCTCGGCCCCTTGATCCAAGGCGCACCTAGGCAACAACATTAATGAACCATCGATGCTGATATTGAACGCGCAGGCAACCCATCGTTGTCGGCTGCTACATGATTGTCTTTGGTCTCGTCATTGCCCTTCTTGGTACGCTCCTAAACTCCTCCCAGCCATGATCAAACTCTAACAGAATGCAGAATTCCAGATCCCTCCCCAGGTCTCGCGACATGCCTCGTTCCTCTTCTCTTTCATCGGCCGCGGTGTTTGTAAGTGACTTGCCGCACGAAATATAACCTCCCAGTCCGTACTGACCTCCTTAGTCTACATCTTCATCGGCTGCCTCCTCCTTGGCGGCATGGTTGTCAGTAAGATCGCCGGTACCATTGTCGGCTCTGTTGGTATCGTCTTTGCCATCCTCGAGTTCTTGCCTTCCATCGAGCCCCCAAGCAACATGCGCGAGGCCGAAGACGCCGGCTGGGGCGCTGAGCAGGTCTAGAAAGCCAACCGTACGATGCCTACCTAGCGTAGGTGTTTGTTAGACCTGGTTACGTATCGCATTTTGCAACGAACCAGTCCCGCTCATGCTGCCGAATAACGATGCGAAATCAACGCGGTGACTACAGGAGAGAGAAGGGACGGACCACTTGACTAAGATGGTCGGAAGAGATGGCAGAAGTGGATTGTGGATTGTGTACTTTTATGACTCGCAGGCGGAGTTCAAGAGGTTGTTTTGATCGGACAGAGTTCGAGAAACGGAATCATGGGACTGTCAATGTACGGCGACAAATAATAGATGCAGATTTGCACACAATTCTCGGTCGGTCTTTTGCTCTATATACTTTGGGTCCCAAAACAATGCTCGACATCATGAAGAGCCAGCGAGGAACAACAATTGATATGCCATGATGCAAATCGCCAATAGCACGTAACCAGCATCATCTTCATTTTAAGCGCTCCTCACGTCCGCGGACTCCTCAAGAAGCTAACTACACCACTACAGTACCCAACCAAGCCATCGAGCCGGTTACACTCCTTCTCTTGATAGCCCTTCCACTCGCCCAAAGCCGCCAACAGACCCTCGTTCTCCATGACCAGGTCAAAGTGGAGGCGAAGGAACACGGTCATCCAGGCCTGGGTCAGCTCGTAGTCGCGACGGGCCTTGAGCCGTGTCGTCAGCGCCCGGATGAAATGCAACAGCTCATTGCTGTCCTCGTCGCCGTCACCGATGGAAAGGGAGCGTAACTCGAGATCTGCGCTGGACGGCGAGAGAGACTTGAGGTGCTCAACGAATTCGTCGTCTGCGACAGGTTAGTTTTGTGTCAGACATGGCAGGGTTCCAGAATAGTGGACTTACAAATACCGGTCTCTGCTCCGGCACGAAGCTTGAAGCTCAGCACGTCTTCAAAGTGAGCCTTCTCGACTCTTGTGATGCGAGATTTGCTCTCGTCCTCCGCCTTGGCTTGCTCCTTTGACGCTGCACTATTCTCCTTGCCTGTGGTTGAAGGCAGAAAGAAAGGAGCCTTCTCAGGAAGCTTGGGGGCCTCCTTGGGCTTGTTCCGCTCCTTGATGAGATCCAGGTGTAGCAGCGTCTGCCAGCGACTCTTGGGGACCAAACTCAAAGTTGTCAACTCGGAGCTGAGCTGCTCAATTGTGGGTGCCACCACGGTGTCATCATTCTCGGCCTGATCCTCGTCAAATGCGCCCTCCAGCATGCCCTGGCTGTTCTCGCCAGAGACGGTGGGGGCAGCCACTTGGCCAATCTCCTTCTCGGAGATCTGTCGTGTGGGAACATGTTTGAACAAGGCCTTGTTGGTCCAGAGTGTGACACCTAGCTCGTTCTGAATTGTAGCAGCCAGGTACTCGCCAGTGATCGACATAGCCAGCGCCTTGCAAGGCTTCTCGAGCCGGATTGCGTCGATCAAGTGACTTGTAGGAAGATCCCATACCCGAATGATACAATCCTTTGAAGCCGCAATGATCCACCGTCCATCGCTAGAGAAGCAGAAATCGTTGATCGCCCCCTGAGATCCCCAGAATTCTCGAATTGTCCTCTTGGTGTCCATATCAACTACGCGGATCGAAAGGTCGTCGCAAGAGAAGGCAAGCAGATTGCTGGCTGGGTGATATCTGCACCCTGTGGGGAAGGTCATGGGCGCCCAGTCGATTTGCTCGAGCAGATTGCCGGTCAAGAAGTCCCAGAACTTGATCTTTCCGTCCAACGAGCACGACACCACTGTCTTGTTCATAGAGTCAACAACAAGACCGGTAATGGGCTTGATGTGCTTTCCAGTGCCTGCAGGGTATTGCCGCCCAGTTTCGGTATGGAGTTGCACAACATCGTCGGCTTGCCGTAGTTGCTGCATCTTGAGCTGTCGCGCTTGAGCTGGGGTGAGTCTCGAAGGGAACCGCTGGCGGTGTGTTCCAGACTGGAGGTTGTACATGTCGATACCACCAGATTCCGCACCGACAAGGGCAAAGGTGCCGCAAGGGCTAATGGCAACGGTCGAGACGTTGGAGTTGTCGCCCGTAGGAAATGCCCATCTGCCCGCCCTTTTTCGTCCCCAGAACCAGGTCCTGGCATAAGCGTCGTCCTTATGGGCAGTCACCACGCTCTCCCAGCCGGTCATACCGCTGACTTCGGCGTCTTGTGTCTTCTTTTTATTTTGCGACTTTTGCCATATAGGTTGGTTCCCGGGCATGGCGCCAATGCCGCCGTCTCGGTTCAATGAAGATGCCATGCAAGTGATCTCAGGGGCCTTGAGGTCTTCCAACGTCGTTGTAGGCCCATGGGTCAGGGCATTGGTAGCAAGAATGCCCACCTTCTTGGCCTTCTTGCGGATGTTGCCCTGGCTCAACTCTGTACTCTGGCCATCCCGGCGCAGACTCCATCCCCAAAGACTTCGATCCTGTCCACCGCTGAGTAGCCATTTGTTGCCGGCGTCGGCACCCTCAAAGTCGGAAGGCAGGAACTGGAGACAATTAACAGGGCCAGCATGTCCACTGCGGGAGTGAAGAATCCGAGGTACTGGCGAGAAAGGTGTCTCGTCAAAGATCCAGGACTTGAGAGAGTTATCTCGACCACTTGTCAATACAACGGGCTGGCCGGGGAGAAACTCGACTTTGCTGACTCCACCCCGAACGGCAGGACCTTGGTTAGAGGGAGGGTTGTGCGCGCTGCGCAAGACACCCATTACTCGGCCGCCTCCATTCAGATCCCAAAAGGTCACATCTCCAGTCGCAGCAGTTGACGTCGCCATGACACCGTCCTTGCGTCCATCGTTGCCCGCACCCATGCCGTCGGTTCGGAAGGATATGGAATTGACCGGTGCTTCTGAGCTGCCAGCCTCGACACGGAGAACAGACTTGTCGGTCAAAACATTCTTAATAACCAGAGTGCCTTCGGAGTAGGAAATGGCGAGGAGCGACAAAGCTGGACTAGGCTCGAGACACGTAACGGAACCGCAATCAGGAGACGGAGGCAGGATGGTGTAGATGAGCTTGCCCGTACTGATATTCCAGATCTCTACCCATCCATCCTTGCGACCGACGAAAATCTTGTTCAAGAAAGTAGGCATGGAGGTGATGCCGCCAGCGATTTCGTTACCGCGCTTGCTCGCAGGCGTGGTGTAGATGGTGGTGTAATGTTCGAGCGTAGCCGTTTTAAAAACTTCGATCCTTGTCAGAGCAGCGACAATAGTCCATGTTCCCAGAATCAGGATCTGCTGAATGGGTTCATCCAGGTCAGAGGGCAACGCAAGCTCGTCGACCTTTTTGCCCCTCTGGAAAACCCAGATACCTTGGGACTCGCCCTTCTTCGATCCACCCCATGCTGCAAAGATCTTGTCCTTCCAAGCAAGCGTCGCAGTGATATCGGCGGGGGTCTGAGGCCGGGTGATGAAGACGAGGTTGAGGCCGCGGCGTAGATCGTAGGTCTGGATGGATCGACCAACCGAGGTGGAAACCTGGAAGGTGGTCTTGCCGAGAGGAATCGACGTAAAAGGAACGCTAGTAGGCGATACTAAACCGACGGTCTAGAGGATCGCGAGGGTTAGGAAACATCCATGGAGTGACGGCGGAGGGGTAGACATACACGGAAGGGCGCAAAGATCTTTGAGGAATTGGAGGCGGGTTTGGAGGCATTGTTGGGCGCAACGGTCTTCTGGCGCTTGACAAGCGGGCGATCGAGATCCTTGTGAGGCATCGTGAGCCTGATCGACACAGCAGATATAGATAAAAGGTTGCACGTCGAGCCCGCTTGTGCTGGCTGGGCTATCACGAGAGGCTGCTGCTTGGTGGGTGAGGCTGGACGGGAATTTTATTTTTGGCGGTCACGAGCGGCAGTACCGGCCGTGGTTTGGCTTACTACCTACCTAGGTACGCCCGAACGTACCTAACCTACCAAGTAGCCGGTGGAATAGAACATGATGTCGGGCTGTTTTACTAAGAGCCAAAGCATATTCAAAGTAGAAATTGAAAAACATTGAAAACTATTTGAAGACTATGTAATTCTATCCTTTTTGGTTCATTGATTGGCTTTGGAGAGATCTTGTTTCTGGAAGAGTACTGGTTACTAAATCAAAGGAGGTGTTGCCAGCATTTTGTCTACTTGACACCCAGTATATACTAGGTAGTAGCTTTTTAGATAAAAGCTACTTTAAATTGATTAATCTTGTATGGAAGTTAAGTTCAGGAAATATTAGGAAGTTCTCTTACCAAAGAGTACCATTTCTACGGGTGTATAAGGGAAGGTACTTATTCTATCCACAAAGGTGTTTAAAACACGCAGGCAGCTGGAAGCTCAGACGCAACGCATGGCTATGAGTGTAACGCTATTTACGTCTGGATCCACACATTCAGCACTCAGTACACAGCCCGTAGAAGCAAATTGTCATATTAGGATTTATGTCAGACGTACGGAGTATATCTGGTCAGCATCCAATGATGCAGATCTTGCGGTTTGCTGCATGGTGCCGGCCTTTCCGCCACTAGCAGGTTCCTCCAGAAGATTGCAATAGTACGTTCAACCCCCAAACCCAAACGAATAGCTAGATAGAGCATCCTTGCTACCAATGGACGTAGTAGCCAACTATCGACTCGGTGGATGTAACGGTTGCACTCTGATGTCACGTCAATACGTATCACTGTCAATAAACCCTTTCCCACGACTCGGACACCTCACTCTTAGCAATAGCTTAAATCTCTTACAGTCACGTGGCCAGATTGGTCCGTTCTTAATCTTGAGCGCTAAGCCAACGACGTCAGGAGAAGGAACTGGCTGTGCTGCATCAGGTAGGTTGCTTGTCCAGGGGGCTTCGCAAGCTCTTGGTTGGGTGGTAGCGCCCGGTCAGAGTGTAAAGGCTGCTGCAACTGGACCGGTCGAGTCATTCGTAACGCGGGCATAACGGAGCACCTACTCGAATAGATGGAGCCTGGTGATGGGATCCAAGGGGCGTTGGTCCTGAAATGTGCCAAGTTTAGGAGAACTTGAATGAACCAGCATGGGCAGGTCCCATGGTAATGAAACCACAAAAAGAAGGAAATATCCTCCTTTTTTTTCTTGGTCATCGGCTGTGTCGGGTCATACCGAGCAATCAACTGCCGTCTGACCCGCAGCAATTCCGCTGTTACGGATTGCCGCCGGGCATCTCTATTCATAGCAGTCGCCGCCGTTGTTGTTCTTTTTAAAGGATCTACAGCCAGCCCCCTGTCGTTCGTAGGCGTCACAATGACAGAACCTTACACGACAAAACAGCGGGGAAGTCCCAGGCAGCCAGACGCCAGGGAAAGCCAAAACAATGTAATACCATTACAGACACTAACATTAAAACTAGACCAATAAGGTTTCGGAGTGGGCGTTTGTCTAGTGTTTCCAGACTCTGTTTGGCCCAGAAGGCCACGCTCGCATCATCCGCCTCGGTTCTAGCGCAACTCGGCACTCCACTGCCTGCTCCACCCAATATCAAAAGTTACGGGGGCTAGGGGGGAGTTGGACCAAGAAATGGTGCCGCCAACAGTTGGAACTGTTGGATTGTGATTTGCCGGAACAACCACTCTCTCCTTTTCTTGTCAAGGACCGGAATATGCTTCCAGAGGCAGGCAATCAACTCGCTGTGAGTCCTCTTTGTCTCAGCCACAACATGAGAAGGGCTTTTTGTGATATACGGTCCGTAAAAGCAGGCAGGCAGTCGACTTAACGTTGCTTGTTGGTCCCAGCCCAGTAGCAAATCCATCCCCCGTCAGCATCCTTAGCATCCTTAATAGCATCTGGCAACAGGCAAGCCCGGGCTTCAAACACACGCGACCATATGCCATCCCTGGGGCTCCCCGAGTCATCCCTGGAGCTTTTCTGGGGCTTTTCTGGGGCTTTTCTGGGGCGTTTGTCCAGTGACTGTGTGTCAATCTGTCTCACTTAGGGTCTAGCTCGTGGCTTTCCAGCTAGCTACTGCATCCGCCAGAAGTCTTATACCCTCTTGGCTTTTGCCCAGCCGGCTGAGCTGTTCATCCTCCTCCTCCTCCTCCTCCTCCCCCGTCTTACTCCTCGCCCATATTGAATGACGATGTGAAGCAGGCCCAAAGATGCCTTCTTCAGTATCCTTCCTTTTCGCCCTCTTTTTCGTATCCGTCGTCTCTGCAAAACTGCTGCATCTGTACATTCACGTCCACTCCATCGCTGCCATTGACTTTGTCGTCTACCTACCGACCTTCTTCTTCCAGGATGTCTTCCTAGTCTGTCTTGCCCGCCTCTTGTTGCGACGAGAGCGCACAATCATTTCGCTCGTTGGCTACTTTTTAGGATCTGTCTTGGCGTAAGTTTCCCCCTCCCTCTTCTTTGTTGCCACGTCGCGACTGACAACAAGCCATGCAGACTAATAACATTCGGCGCTGCGTCATCGGAGCTTGGGTTCAATTACAGAACCGGTGGCGAGGTTGAATGGTCTGACGCCGGAGATTATGCCAATGACGAAGGCATCAAAGTATTGCTCAGCGAAGGCTACAGTGTTTTGGCCTTTGCCTTCATTCTTCTCATTGTTGCCTGGTTCACCCAGACGATCCTCTACAGGGTTTTTGGGAACGTGGTCTCGGGACTAGGAAAGCGCATCGCTTCACGTATGCCGTTCAACGCTCTTATTTGCTTATCCACCTGCTAACAGACTTCAAGTCTCCAGATTCGCCAGAGCAAAGATTCACCCTCGAAAACATGTCGAGCAAGATCCAGAGCACGATGCACCCCTGATGGAACCGTCTGATACCGGGGAATCTGCTTCAGACCATGGCCGAAGATCATCCAGCTCCAGTCCCGATAGGCAAGAAAAGGGCTCGCAAAGCCGTTCTCCGTGGCTGCCGAGATGGTTTCGTGTTCCTTCTTGGATCGTGATCTCGTTGGTACTGGTCTTTGTTGGAATCGCGTCCCTCATCCGCCCCGATCAACCCTACAACCACATGTCGACGAGTCTGCCCTTCCGAATTCTGGGCGTAATAAAGCCCCAACTGGGACTTTGTCCATCCACAAATGAGTGGCCTCTCAAGGGCCTGATAAACAAGTCCAAGTGGGAGGAACCAAGCGGCGATTTCAAGGGATGGGCTCCAGGCACAGACAACAGGCTCGTCAAGCATTACAGGGATCACCCTCCAAAGTGGCTTCCCGACCCGATTCCTGCCGGCTTCCTCAAATGGGACAAGAAGAGGTATCAGGAGGAAGACAATGAAGTTGGTCCTGACGATGTATGCCCCAACACCATGGCAGATCGGGGATTCTATAACCCGGTCAATGATCCTTTGCGGATAACCAACCTGAAGTCGGACATCTTGGCTCCTGTGCAAGAGGCACTCTCAAATAACTCTGTCAAGATTAGACACATCGCCCTTATTGTCATGGAGAGTATGCGTGAAGAGCTCTTCCCGATCCAGCAAGGCACCGATGTCCACAGGTTCATCATGGAATCCCACGAAGAGTCGCTCAGAGACGAAGTCAACGAGGTGGTGTCCCGCTTGACACCAAACTTTGAGAAGATCACAGGCAAGCCAGGCAATTTCAACAGCACCAACGGGACCGTGTACGCCGCGCCTGCAAAGCCAGAATGGGACGATCAGACTAGGCCTGGGTACGGTGGTATCAATGTTGTTGGGGGCTTGACGAGCAGCAGTGTTTCGACAAAAAGTCTTGCCGCGGCTCACTGTGGTGCCTGGCCCATGGCCGTCAACATGTTTGAAGAATCCGAAGTCGAGAGCTATCAGCCTTGCATCCCCCAGGTTCTCGAACTGTTCAACTCCCTGAAGGGAAACAATACTCAGCAATCGGGCTGGCTGTCTGGCTTCAAGAAGAAGAAGAAGGAGGACAAGTTCCACGATTTTCCGTGGTACCCTGCATTCTTCCAGGCCACCACAGATTCGTACGATAGGCAGGACAAGTTCGATGACAAGATTGGATTCAAGTACATCTTTACAAAGGGCAAACTCGATCAAGTGGCCAAGAACCATCCCGAGATGGAAGAGATCAACTACTTTGGATATCCCGAAACCGACCTCAAGGATCACATCAAGAAATACATCACTGAAGGACTCGCCAACGACCAGCGACTCTTCCTATCTCATTTCACCAGCACAACGCATCATCCCTGGGGTACGCCCAAATGGTTCGAGACGGAAACGTACATGGGCAAGGAGGGAAAAAGACACGGGGACTTTGACAAGTACCTCAATACTGTGCGCTTTACCGATAAATGGCTAGGCGACCTCATGCAGATGTTTGACGACCTCGGCATCGCTGAGGAGACTCTGGTCGTTTTTGTTGGCGACCACGGACAAGCCTTTAAGGAAGACTTTAGCAAGACTGGCACTTACGAGAACCGTCATATCAGTAACTTCCGAGTCCCTATCTCTTTCCGGCACCCGAATATTCCTCGCATCCAGTATGAGGCCAACGTAACGTCGATTTCTATCCTTCCGACTCTTCTCGATCTTCTCGTCAACAGCGACTCCCTCAACGCCGACGATACGGCAGTCGCATCCGACCTGGTACAGGACTACGAGGGCCAGTCCCTCATCCGCCCGTATCAAAAGTCGCAGGATGGTCGCCGGGCCTGGAATTTCGGGCTCATCAACCCTGGGGGTGGCATGCTCACTGTCACATCGGCGGATGCGCCGTGGAGAATGGCCATCCCCCTCAAGCCAGATCTTGAATATACATTTACCGACCTTGGGAAGGATCCGCTAGAACATGATTCTCTAGACGCATGGGGCATCAAACCCATGATTGCGGCCGTCAAGAGCAAGTATGGGGAAGAAGCCGCAGCCTGGGTCGAGGAAGCCGATCAGGTGGCTCACTGGTGGAGTTTGGAGCGAACGCGTCTCTGGGGATATAAGCCACCGAAAGAATAAACGGCCTATTCATGTATCATATGGCATTGGGTATCTGTTTTTAGCTGTTTTGGATTCGGGCTTGGTTTTTGGATTTTCGGGCTTCGGAAGCCCCGGGACACGGCATATATGTAGTTCTAGACGCAAAAGGGAGCGGCTCTCTGGAGCAGATGTGATCCTTAATTACAAGTATATGTGATGTTTTTTATAAGCTTTTTACTGTTTCTACTTGCATATTTTTGTTGAACCCTTCGTGAACCCCTACTGTTGGCGGATAACGCGTGTCGTCAACCGTCAATCCACATCCGGCTCTCTATGGATCCAACGTATTGTTACTATAGGAAGTCAAACCAAGCAAAGAGGACTCTTTTGCGACCCGGGCTCACGTTTCAGATAACCCAAATCCTCCAACCAGAGGAGGAATTCGACAAGACACAGTCTATCGGTCTAATCATGCACTTAACCCCAAGAGGCTGGCATCTCGATGCATGGTGGCGATCCCTAGCGCTGCGTCATTGTTTCACTGAGCCCGCTGATTCGGTCTTGGAACTTGGTTTCCTTGACGAGAGAGAGAAGAGAAAGTCCCCATCGCCGCCCGCTTCAGTGACTTGCAGCAGCAGCAACAACCTAAGAGCAAGCCAAGACATGCTCCAGTGGGGTTGAAATAACCATCATCAGCTGCCTCCTCCTCCTCCTCCTTCTTATTTCTTGTTTCTTGGTTCTTGGTTCTTGTTTCTGGTTTCTTGTTTCTATTTTTCCATCTTTACTCGGCTAAACCCAGGCTTGGACTTTTGCGTTGTCTGTCCCGTTTGAACGGTTCCAAATTAATCGTTTTACGTCCATCCAAGATCCAAATTGCCGAACTCGGCAGAGACAGAAAGAGACATCAGAAAACATCAGTCACATTTCTGTCCGCTCCCGGCTCAGGCTCAGCACTCGACAGGCATTGATTGACCTTATTTATAAACGAGCATTGAGCGAGCCGAATGTCAGAGGTTTGTACAGTAGGCGAACGTTGAAGTACCAGCGCCTGTGCTTGTTCTCTGAAAGCTAGCCCGACGCCAATTAGCTCTTTGGCTAGGTAGCCTTTCTGGGCCCTTTTTTGCCCACCTCAGTGCTACTAACGGGCGGGCTTGAGTCGCACAAACGCAGTGCCCTACCTTGACAAGGTGCACCAGAAGCGGCACGGCGCAACACCATCAAGCCGTCGGGGTGCATGTCATAGACGCCGTTGACACCATGAGCGATCGACCGGCCCCGAATCTTGCTAGCACCGTCGTCGGCGCCGTAGATAGCCCAGCACCGCAAACCTATTCAACTGGCTCCTCCGCCGACGCTTCTTCCGCCGCCGACTTTTCTTCTTCTTCTTCTTCTTCCTCTTTTTCTCGCCAATCTCAACTTCATCCTCCCGGGCCGTCTCGCGCCCTCTCCTTGTCGTCGCCTCTCGCCAATTCCTCCGTCGCCGCCACCGGAGCCAGCAAGAGTCGAACAGAGGCCCACGCCCGTCGTGCCAGCTTCTCTGTCCCGATATCCGCCTCAACCTCCACCGTAGTCAAGAACCCCCGGGCTCTTCTCCCTCGCACCCGTCGTGAGTCCATGACCTCTGACGTTGGCGTCGAGGACCTGGCACTGGCCGATTCCCAGCTCGCCCTTGCCGACGACCCCCACCACCAGCAGAATCAGCGGAACCGTCTGCCCACCGCCAGCGATAATTCTCACCACACCGTCTCGTCGGAGCCTTGCACAGTTTTCAACCAAAGGTTCTCTTCCTCTTCCGACCCCCAGACCAGGAGACTCTCGGGGAACTCGCTTTACTCCCTCGCATCAGCCCGTGGCGTCCTCAGCGCTTCCGCATCTGCTCATGGGTCAGAGCTAGGAACTCCTCCACGATCTGTGCCTGGTTTGCTGTCAACGGGCAAGGGCCCAGCATCCTCTCAGTCTGAAGCAGGCATCTCCAACGTCACCGTCACTACCTCTAGCACCCAGCCGGGCCAGGCCGTCGTGGGACATCACCATCACCATCATCTAACCCCGCGAGATCTCCATTCGCAGCCACTTGACTTCACAAAGCGAGCCATCCGCCACGACAACATGCAGAACAGCACGTCCAATCTCCGCCCCCAGCCCGACCGTTCCCGCAGCCGGGCCAAGAGGCGATTCAGCGGGAGCACAGCGACGAGCAGCCACAGCCCGAGTAGCGATCGGGCTCCCCACCATCGGGAAAGGGAGGAGGGTGAGTTCTTTTCTTTTTCGCCCCTTCTGTTGCCGTGTCTCACTCTAGAGCAACTGGTCCATAGAAACGTCTAACCAGCTGCAGTGAAACCTGCGCGATGGGGTGTCATTGGCGTGTGCGCTCTCGACATCAAGGCGCGGAGCAAGCCCAGCAGAAACATCTTGAACCGGCTGATCGCCAATCGCGAGTTCGACGTGGTGGTGTTTGGCGACAAGGTGATTCTCGACGAAGGTACGCACCACAAAAGCAGGGCCGATTTGTATTTTCAAGGACTGCTAATCTAACATGTTTTGGTCTGCAGAGGTTGAGAATTGGCCCATCTGGTGAGTTCATTCCTTTCCTCGGTGAGCCGAAGTAGCACAGTGGGGCGCATCGACAAAGCTGCTGCAAGAGGCACGTGCCAAATTACCCAAAGCGATCACTAACAAAAGCTGCAGCGACTACCTCATCTCTTTCTACTCTGACGGCTTTCCTCTCGACAAGGCCATCGCCTATGTCAAGGCCCGAAAGCCATTCTGTGTCAACGATGTTCCTATGCAGCAGATCCTCTGGGATCGCCGTGTGTGCCTGACCTTGCTCGACAAGATCAACGTCCGCACGCCCAAGCGCATCGAGGTTAGTCGTGATGGCGGGCCTCGGCTGCTCACGCCAGAAATGGCCAAGCACATCAAGGATGTGTCTGGAGTCTCGTTGGAGCCCGTTGATCCCGCACAGATCCAGCTTCCCCGAAAGGTAGAGCTACTTGAAGATGGCGATGTTCTAAGTGTGGACGGTGCGACGCTCAGGAAACCATTCGTCGAGAAGCCAACCAGTGGCGAGGACCACAACATCATCATCTACTTCCCCAACAGCGCTGGCGGTGGTGCCCGCAAGCTCTTTCGAAAGATCGGAAACAAGAGCTCCGATTACATACAGGAACTCAACGTGCCGAGGGCTATCACGGAGCCCGACAGCAGTTATATCTACGAAAGCTTTATGCAGGTCGACAACGCCGAGGACGTCAAGGCATACACCGTCGGGTCCAACTATTGTCATGCCGAGACACGAAAGAGCCCTGTCGTCGATGGCGTCGTCCGGAGGAATACTCATGGCAAAGAGTTGCGCTACGTCACTGCTCTTGGTCCCGATGAGAAGGAGGTGGCAAGCAGGATCTCCACGTCTTTTGGGCAGAGAGTATGCGGGTTCGACTTGCTGCGGGCATCGGGAAAGAGCTATGTTATCGATGTCAACGGTTGGAGCTTTGTCAAGGACAATGATGACTACTACGATCATTGTTCCAACATCCTCAAGGATCTCTTCGTCAAGGAGAAGATGAGACGCGGTGGTGTCACCCCGCCCATACCCTCTCCTGCACCGTCAGAGATTGATCCCTTTACTCGCGCAGCCAACGCGTTCAAAGACCGCGAACAGACAGGTGCAACCAGCACCAGCGGGGTCCGGACGAGTATCACATCCAACGGTACCGATTCCCAACCCGACGACTGCTTCCGCCGTGTGCCTAGCGGAACAGGAACTCCTCTCATTCCAGATAGCGCCCCTCCGTCAAAGGCTCACAGCACGGCCGTGACGCCCCTTATCCCGCCAACGCCCCTCGACCTGAGCTTGCCTGGGACTGCATCTGCTCCCCCCCAGGCCCAGCAACTCGGCCATCCCGATGCCCCCCCGGGGCAGGAAGAGGCTGTGCCTGAGCCGCCTCTGCCAACCCATTCTTGGAAACTGAAGGGTATGGTTTCCGTGATACGACATGCAGACCGCACTCCAAAGCAAAAATACAAGTTTACGTTTCACTCGGAGCCGTTTATCGCCCTCCTGAAGGGCCATCAGGAGGAAGTGTTGCTGATTGGGGAGGCCGCACTGGGCAGTGTAGTACATGCAGTGGACCTGGCCGTTGAACAAGGCGTTGAAGACCGCGCAAAGCTTCGGGCTCTTCGCAATGTGCTGGTCAAGAAAGGAAGCTGGCCGGGCACAAAAGTTCAGATCAAGCCCATGTTCCGGAAGAAAAAGACGGAGGAGCCATCAGCCGCGGAAGAGCCACCGGTCATGGGGGAGCCACCAGCCGCGGAGGCGCAGCCAGCCGCCGAGGAGCAACCAGTCATGGAGGAGCCCCCAGTCATGGAGGAGCCACCAGTCGGGGACGACATGCCCGGCGTGGACGAGAACAAGGAGTCCAGCGTGAAAGAGCAAGAGGCCGATTCATCAAAAGAAGACAAGCCCTACCGGAGTCCTAAGCGACACGATTCTCTCTCCGGCATGACAATGTCCAAGTTTACCGCCGCTGAGGAAAGCTTGGTTCTCGACAAGCTGCAGCTCATCGTCAAATGGGGAGGAGAGCCGACACACTCGGCCCGATACCAATCACAAGAACTCGGCGAGAACATGCGCAACGATCTCATGCTTATGAATAGGGACATTCTGGATGAGGTGCACGTTTTCAGCAGCTCCGAGCGTCGCGTGACCACCAGTGCCCAAATCTGGGCTGCTTCGTTCCTAGGGAAAAAGGAAATCCCCGAAGATTTCATCACGATCCGTAAGGACCTCCTCGATGACTCGAATGCCGCAAAGGATGAGATGGACAAGGTCAAGAAGAAGCTCAAGGGTCTTTTGCGCAAGGGCAACGAACGCCCGGCCCAGTTTGCCTGGCCAGACAATATGCCCGAGCCATCCGAGGTGCAGACCAGAGTCGTGCAGCTTATGAATTTCCACCGGCGTGTGATGCAGTATAACTACGGCAAACTGTACAGCGGGGCCGTCACATCACTCAACGCCATCTCAAACCCAAGTACCGAGAAGCTATCGGGTGAAAATTCGAGCTCTTCCATTGCTTCGTCGCTTTCACACGCGAGCACCCTCACCCAGATCCAGGCGCGATGGTGCTGCGGCGAAGACGCCGAGCTGTTCCGAGAGCGGTGGGAGAAGCTCTTCTCGGAATTCTGTGACGGCGATAAGGTAGACCCGAGCAAGATATCGGAACTCTACGACACCATGAAGTTCGATGCCTTGCACAACCGCCAGTTCCTCGAATGGGTGTACACGCCGCCCAACCACATGCTGGATGAGTACACCGCCGCTGGCACCAGCAGCGGCCCCAAAGAGGGCAAGCCCAAGGCCTCGGAAGAGAGCAAGCTCTCGGAGGATTCCAAGACCGAGAAGAGCCAGAATCCTTCGCCCGATGGCTCGGACAAAGTCGATGTCGGTAGTCGATCCAACTCGGTCAAGAAGCTTTTCAGGAGGCGGTCGTTCCTTAACAACCTGCGACACTTCAACGAGGAGGCACCGCCGGAGCAGTATTTCCGGCTTTACAAGGGGACAAACCAGACGGCTTCCAAGACGGATGCGCGCAACGAGCCGTTGCAGGAGCTATACCGGCTCGCCAAGGTCCTGTTTGACTTTATCTGCCCTCAGGAGTATGGCATATCCGACAGCGAGAAGCTTGAGATCGGCCTGCTCACGTCGTTGCCCTTGCTCAAGGAGATCGTCCAAGACCTCGAGGAGATGCAGGCGTCGGACGATGCCAAGTCCTTCTTTTACTTCACAAAAGAATCGCACATTTACACGCTGCTCAATTGCATCATCGAGGGCGGTGTCGACACAAAGATCAAACGCAGCACGATCCCCGAGCTTGACTATCTGTCGCAGATCTGCTTCGAGCTCTATGAGGCAGAAATGAAGACAGCGGGTGACGGATCGAGGCCCCACGACGAGCCCACCTTTACTTATAGCATCCGCATCACCATCAGCCCCGGCTGCCACGTCTTTGACCCCTTGCACGTGCAACTCGACAGCCGACATTGCATTGGATTCGCGCCCAGACGTAGCTTGACGCCCCATGCCGACTGGCTTCAGGTCATCAAGACACTGCGAGCCAAGTTCAACCAGTAAGATCCCGTCCCGAACCGCGCAGCATCCATCTGTTCGAGTGAGCTCATACTGACTTTTACTGCAGGGTCAAGCTGCCAAAGACATTCTTGGCGGTCAACTTGTCAGATGCATTTTCCTTTGAGGACCTTGAACGGCAAGGGAGCGACAGCGATGCATTAGAGATGAAGGCTACATCGCCAAAGGATCTCTTGACTGATAAGCCAAAGTCGCCCGGGGAGGATTCGTCGAACGACCTCGCGACCGGGGCTGGCGAGGTGATGGTTTCCTAAAAGAGGAGCACGTCAGAGGACATGTATGATATGACAGCCCGCGGTTAGGGTAAGGCATCGCCGGAAACTATCCCAGCTGGGGCAGCCATCCCACGTCAAAGGATCCAAAAGGGGCGCTCGTCACCGTCTTGATGATCGAGTGAGGCGATCGGGGTGTATATGATGGACTGGACACTAGATGGATACAAGTAAATGATTCAATGAGGCAATATCGTGCTGAGTGAGAAGGTGCTCAATGCGTGAAGCCCCCTTGACCTGCAGAACTATTATTCCAGCATCCAGACAACGCATATACATGGGGCTACTTGTGTACAAGCCTGCATGGTATGTGCGGTCTTGGCACACACTGACAGGGGCGCTCTTTCCCCCGAGGCATCCGTACAGGCAGCAGGTACAGTTCGATGCCCTGGTTTAGAAACTGCGAGCATGGGATTAACGAGTGGTGTGCAAAGGCCTCACAGCCCCAGAAACCGGATATCTGGTTCAGCGTCAGTGAAGCAAGCGATCGCCGGCATAGTATGCTTCCCCTAAAACTCGCTTCGCACCGATGTCGTGGACGCGGGATTCCTTGTCTCCACCCAAGGCGGAGAGATTGTCAAACAAGCGCCATGCGGTGGTACGTACTCGCCAGATTCTCCCCATGGCAGTCCCGCTACACTACGTGACGACGATCAGACTAAGAGAGAGACTCCCAAGAATAAAGATCGGAACGAGAATTCTTCGTGGGGGGTTTGATAGCAAGTAAGAACGACAGCTTTTGATTCTTGGAGAAGAGGTCCGACTTGAGGTTCTGTATTGTCTTGCCCCGCTGGCAGGCTGTGTTGGTGGCCTGTTTAAGCAGTATCGTCGCCTCATGAGCCGGCAGCAGGGAAATTGCGCTCGTTGAGCCCCACTGGAGAAAAGATTCGAGAGCCGTTGCTAGATTTTCGGAAGCCAGGGGATAGAGGCTTAGGATTGGCGGAACACGCCAGCCACACCAGGATATCATGGTGTATTTATTAGACGTTCTCAAGTTTGATGTGAGTAGGGACGAAGCTACCACTAAGGCGCGAGATAGTCGTGAAATGAGTGGGCTCAAGCTCGATCGTAAGATAAAATAGGTAAACGCCTAGCACACTGATCAGGGCTCTCCGCTGGCCAGCGACGTCACTCGTAGGAGGGTTCAAGACAAACGGGATGGCTTCCCAACAAGGGAGACCAGCCGAGGATCTCGCTGAAAGATCCGAGGCGGCGGAGGCGCCTGCAGATGGGAAAATGTGATGCCGACGTCCGGCAGATGTGCAAGGGGCTGTTCGACATGCAGACAAGATAAACGACCACGGTTGCGGGTTTGCAAGCCAGATAGGTAGCCGGGAAATGGAAAGTGCTTCCATACCTAGCATAGCCGCCTACTGCACTCAAGGCTGTTACTGTTACGGTAGCTCGTGTCACAAAAAGTATAATCGAGAGCAAGCCAAATAAACCTCTAACCAGGGCTTGAAGCGACATGGTGTCCTTTGGCCGATGGCCGAGGAGATCCGTGTAAGAGAAGGGGCTGTTGAGAACTGATCACACTCGCAGCAGCTCCAGCGATCGCTTTTCGTTTCGGTTTCAGCGAAGCATCAATTTCACTGACGACCTGGTCCAAGCTCAGACAGCCATTGATGCTGGTACAGCCATCATATTTAACACCTGGCTGGCTATTATTGTCTGACAAGGCGTAGGTACCGTTATCACCATCAGGAATATGTCCCTAATTGAAAGCTGGGGTCCTAGACGGGCGGCTGACCGGAAAGACGGAGGAGAAGCGCCTTACAGTAAGCAACGGTTGACCGGTCGCTGTGATGCGATTATAGTCTGGACGCAGCGGTAACAGTTGAAATGCCGGGGCTGCCATATCGAGCCGGCGACAGGCCGCAGAGCATGGGCAATTGGATGCTGTTTCTGGGGAGGGCAGGTCGAGCCATGCACGCTCTCTGAGAATGGGCGGAGGGGGGCAGGGTCCTCGGAGGGGTCGCATGGGCTGCAAGTCAGCAGATTTGACGACGAGGGCGTGCGTTGCGTTGAGAGGGAGCTCGGGGGGTAGGGCCAGACTTGGCATATCTGCGACGGTTTCCGACAAGGCATGGGGAGAAAAAACCAGCAGGCCGGATATTGGAGATGGTGACAAGGCGAGCGGAAAGATGGCGATCAACGGCAGCCAGGGCCATCAGAAGACAAGGCCTGCCACGTTGTCGCTGTCGATGCTAGCATGGAAGGGATTGCATTCCAGGCTTCTCCCTGTACCCTGGCAGCCGGAAGCGAGCCCATTTGGTTGCCAGCAGATTCAAGGTCTGCTGGCCGTGAGAGGTTTGAGGAGAACGATAGGTCATAAGCGATTATGATGCTGATGCTGATGCTGGAAAATATGAATGAAAAGAAATGGGAGAGGGTGTAAGAGGTTGACAGGGAAAGTCGAAGTTTAATTCCTGTGGGCAATACTGTAGGTAGGTCATTGGGTCATTGGGAAGGTGTAAGCGGAAGTGGAGGAGTGGCAGGCATGGGAAGTGGAGGGAAGGGGCCGTCAACGTCCAACAACCACAGGACGAAAGAGGAAGTAGGTCCACGGACGACGACACCTCATGCCTCGGTGCATCTCGCTGAAACGGGACAGTAGCAGACATCAGACCATGCAAAAACAAAAGAAAAAAAGAGGAAGAGAGAAAAGAGACATATTGGCTAAATCAAACAAGGGCACAAATGACACAAATGGCAGGAGAGTACGGCCGAGGAAGACGGCCCTATTCGCGGGAGCATGCCCGCGCAACTTGTCGGAAGTAAACGAAAATCAGGGTCCGTCTTGACGCAAACCAACAAGCGCCACGCAAACATAGGGTAGCCAAACATACTTAGCCACGGCGATCATAGTCACTTACATAGGTTAGGTAGCTTTATCGCAATCGGAAGGCCACCATTGGTTCTGCATGTCGGAGAAAACCCGCGTTGTACGGACAAGACAGTGTCTTGGTCCATCAGACTATAAATGGGACTGATGCTGGAAGAAGAGAAACCCTGAAAACAGCCACGGAGCGACTCCAAGGCCGAGATGAAACGGCCTTGGCGGCGTTTGATGGGCCAAGGGATGGTGCCGTGCACTTTAGCGCCCAGCAGCAGCGACAGTCTCGTCATGAATCCATCATGGCGACTCCATCAAGCGCAGTGGAGGTCCATGATGGGTCGCCTCGTCTTGATACCTACAATCCAGCCGGACGGTTACCGTGGCCCGTGAACCATGAGACCGTGGTCCTTGGTCCGTTATTCGCGGGTACGTAGGGATCGGTGCCGCGCTGACAACTCGCATTTGAGTTCCCAAAGCCGGAACGAGTGCACACAAACATCACATATAATCCCTGGCACAAGCGCTAGGTCAACCATGTCGACGTGCGATGTGACAGCTCTGCAGTGAGCCCAGTAAGAGCATATGACGTTCTGGGGTGTAGCGGCCGAGGTTCCGCCAGTAATCGGTCACAATCGTCAAGCGAATGGCAAGGCGCGTGTTTCACGACTTCCTTGCCAGATTGAGCGAGTCTCTGATAGATCTTGACAATATTTGGAAGATTGGTAAAGGTCCGTGTCGTGCCATGATGAGATCTCCCAAGTCCAAGAGCAATATAAGCCTACTCGATTGTTGGCCGGATGTACCAAAAAAAAACCACCACGTTCTGTCTCTTTGCTGGCTTCTGTTCGCCTAGGGTCCAAGTGTCGATGACTACCCTGCACTAGAACTGTACGCTGAGGGGGGGTTGTAAAGGGAAACAAGCAAATGAGCCATGGACTGCAAACCGTTGTGAAAACGTCGAGATGAAAACGGGTGGCTAAGCTGGGGTAGCATGAAGACGAAGATCAGGGGTGGGTTGGCGTCGAGTTGCAGCCGCGAGCTGATTACCAACGAAGGAGCAAAGAGGTCGATGCTGTTGTTTTGGCACCAACAGCGAGGCGGGCTAGTTCCAGCTTCAAGGTCCACCCTGTCTGGGGTGAGCAATAGGCCAATGGCGTCTGGACCCTGGCATGCCAGATAGGCTGGGCTGATGGTGATGACATGGAGAGGCGGGCTCAATCGACGACAGATAGAGGAGCTTTGCATCGTCGTTTACGCAACGGAGTGCCGCGGATAGAGAAAACGGCCTGGGGCCGGGATCAGATGCGAAGAGAGACATCATCTGTCAGTTTAGGAGCTGTGCAATATTAGAGATGGCTATAGCCGGGGGATGGTTAACGCTAGAAAGATGCAGACAAGGAATTATCTGCTGGTGACAAGCATGCCGATCCAGAGCCCCATTCTGTGTGTGTATTCGTCGTACGCAGCCTGCCAACCTGGTCGTGGCTGGTGTCTAGGTCCAGAGCGTGCTCAGTGAAGTTTGGCAATGAGCAACTACAGGTTGACAGACAGTAAGATGACGACCAAGTAGTAATTGAAGCACGAAGCACGAAGCACAAGCACGAAGAATGATAAGGACGGGCCGAAGGACTGCCGGCATGGCGTTCCATGAACCCTAAATCTATGTCGCCTAAAGATAGTACGTAAGCAGGCAATTAGCTTTCGGGGCTGGCTTGCCGTTTGTTTGACCTTTGCTGACCTTGCCTTGTTCTGCTAGTGGAGGAGGGTATGTTGAATTTGAAATCCGGGAAGTTGGTATAGTAGGATCCGGGGAAAGAAAGCGCAAGAACCCATGTGCATTCCGTATTGAGGTGGTCGTATAGCCCGGGGGTTGAGTGGTTGGTTTATCTTCCCGAACCCGAATCCGCGATTGTTTGCGAGTGTCTTTTTTTCTTCCTTTTTTCTTGCCTTGGTTCCATCCTTTTCATCTACCAAGAAGGCAACTCATGTTGCCTTTTCTCAATCATCCCGCCTATATTACTACCTACTACCTAGGAGTACTTACCTGCAGATTATAGATACCTCATCCGATGGTACCGCTGGCCCTGCACGCCAGTAGTCCAACGGTCGGCTCCGCTCTCTTACATGCAAGATACAACATGCTCATTGCCGGCTCACACTGATATCGGATGCCTCCCGTACCCATCCATCTTTATCCTTACCTGTGACCTCACCGTCTTACTGCGCATCCAGTAGGCTGTTGGCTCTGCCTCGGCACGGCCATATTCGTAGCCACTAAAGATGCTCTAAGTCTAGACCACGGTTTTAGGTTTATCTGCAGCCTCCTCGGTAACGATTCCGTACGGACTGTTTACAGGCCAGCACAACCAACATTGAAACTGGAACAAACTCAATAACTTCGATTGACTAGACACACGAGACCGACACCCTCATGCGGGCTCTGAGGCGTTGCCCTTGTGGGCGGCTTCAAAATTGGCCGGTCCTTGTCAAGCTCCCACGCTGGCCGTCTCCACCTTTTCGATCCTGGCGCAACTGGGCTGCTGGCCCCGAGAACCAGGACACGGGGGCACATGCAGCGGAGCCTTTCCATTGCCATCCAGGGATGCCATTTTATCCATGGTCCATGGGCTCTTTGGGGGGTTTTTGAGTCTACCATGTTGTTCCAGACATAGCCAAGGGCCAGGGATTCTCCAAGCCTACACCTCACCACCTCACCAGTTCGTCGTCCCCCACCCCGTGGTTGCGCTGCTTCCATGCGCTGCCATTGGGATCAATTGCTCGGCTTGTTCCCCGTCCAGAGTAATTGGCCGTAGCGCCATCAAACAAGGCGAGGTACCTGCGTCAGTGGGTACCTTGCACACTCCCATACTCCCATGTGCTGTTGGGTGCTTGTGCTTGGACCCGATCCCCCGTTTACAGTAGCTAACGTCCCCGGTCTCCCACATACTGTACGCCCCTCCCCCTCCCATCTTGTTCTTCTTGTCCTTCTTCTTGTTCTTCCAGAAGCGTCACAGGCAGACCCCGACTGACCGGGGGTCGGGAGCACATCTGGCTCTCTGCCCGACGGCCACTGCGACTTTGCGCGGACGGGACAACATTTTCACACAACCTGAACTGGCATGACGGCTCAAGGCCACAAGGGGACGGGGCCACATACATCCACGTCCACGGGCAGCAACCTCGTCTGTCTGTCCATCCTCCATCCTCCGGGGCCCGCTGGCGGGTACTTTTATCGCCAACGTCCCCGGCCTTTGTTGTAACCACGACAAAACTCCAACCCTCAACCTCGCTCGCTCGCTCGCTTTGTCTCCCGTCCTGGACCATTTAATCTACTCCATTTTTGGGCGTTGGCACACCTCCCGTCCTCGGCATTCCCGCCTCGTTGTTCGTGCCTCACCCGTCGTTTATCTCTTGCCCGTGCTGTTGCAAGCCTCATCCCGGCTCGCCGTCTCCATCGTGGTTCCCGTTTGACACATACAAACGAGCATCACATCGCAGCTTTCCATCCTCGACGTCCGCTTCACCTGATCGTTCCTCCTCGGGGGCATAAAAGGCCACGGCTTCCTCCCACCATTGCCCAACAGCTCCAGATCATCTCAGCGATTCCCAGACTTGAACACCTGCCAACACCAACACTCTTGTTCTTATATCGACACAACCCAAACACAACTGCTTCTTGCACTGCCGAGCCATATCACTCGACCAATTCATCGTTTGGCACTCATACCATACCTTTCTGTAAGTCGTGCCTGGCATCTGATTGCAAGGTCGCCGTCATGACCGCCCCCTACATAGTCATGGCCTACTATGATTGTTGGTTGGTTTACTATGCATGCAAGGCTAACATGGTCGTCCCCAGGAATATTTCCTGTCCAATCGGGCCAAATCCTGTGAGACGGTTCAGCACAACCAAGATATTCTCGACAGCAAACCCTTCTGTACCACCCCCTCAGCAACCGCCGCCATTCCCGACAAAATGGCCAACGCTTGCGCACACTCGTTTCGCATGATCAAGTCAGATAGCACGTTGATTCAGTGGGTCTGCCAGCACTGCCGCTCAGGACCTCACTGGATGATCTTTGAGTGCACATACTGCAAGCTTCACCTGTGTCGACCATGTACGCAGGCTGCTTGAGGCCTTGGTGGGCAACACCCATGGCCGAGACATGCGTCACTGATGTCCGGCGTGGGGGAAAGGGGTGTGCAAGTGTGCGCGACTCTCTGCTGTGCATGGGCCGTTCAATCTTTGCTCATGTGTTAGCAAAGGGTGGGCATGGTCTGACCGATGTGACGCGAGGCTCAACCCAAAAGGAAAAAGGATGCCTTCTTAGTCGCGATGCATGCGCACGCTGCGAACAAAGCCAGACCGTCTCGGCCACGGCTTTTGACTACGCTTGGCATAGCACGGAACAGCACCCCGGAGCTGGCTCTCTGGATGAACGGCTACCGACCGTGAGACAAGACACACCCCTCGCGTGCACCTATCACCCATCACGGAATGTCACTCTGGCTAGGGTCTCTCGATTGCATGTCCAGCGCAGACGGTACAGTTGGGCTGAGCTGAGCCTCAATTCAACACAACGCATCGCAACGTATCGACAGCCCGAATCTAGTGTCTGGACGCCTAGAGCCAAAAAAAAAAAAAAAAAGGAGAAGCACCAACCACGTCAATCTTGATCCATCTTGAGGCCTAGGTGCCCCCCATACGCCAGACGGTGGCATGGATTGGTTGACTTACACTTTTCTCCCTCTCGGATTACCATGACGGAGTAGCGCCCTGCGCGATCCACGTGGAAGGCTCCAGTCTCAGGGACCTTAGATCCCTTTTCGGATATGTGTGCAGCATTAGCGACCCCAATGCCTGTGGCTGTCCACATCGCCCACTCGCTTCGCCCTAGGGCCGACCGATGCTGGGCTTCTACGGGGCTTCTGGGCACTTTTGGACGACTCTGGCACCTCCTCCAATCTACAGCGCGGCCCCGAGGTTCCCCGTTTGGGCAGTTTTCCTTTATTTTCCTCTCTTTTTCTCTACCGCAGGAGTCTCTGGCGGGTTTGATTTTCTTCTCTTGTCTCTTTTCTCTTTCTCCTTGCCTTGACCATGTTCCGAGTCTTGTTTGTCTCGTTGAACCTGTTGATCGCCGTTGTTATGCACTAACGGGTGGAGTTTGCTTTTGTGCCTGTTTGGGTTTCTTTGCTGCTTCACTACTTGATATTTTACTTGATCTGCTCCGACCTGGGCTTGCCGGATCGATGACTGAGCACTGAAAACAAGGAATGCGGCTAGGGTCTCATCTTGTTTAAGCCTCTGTTTCTGGGTTGGTTCGCGGCGCAAGGCAATACAAATGACATTGATGGTACGGTGTTTGGGCAGGCACTCGGAATAGACTATGGCTCAGGCCAGACACATTGGGGGAACGAAAGGGGCTCCGGGTGAGACCAACGGACAAAGAGATATTGTATTGTCGTCATGGTTAACCACGTTTGTTTGGCGCCTTTTCTGTATCTATACGTGGACGAGTAAATGGAATTATATCCTCTGCAACACCTCAGTTCTCTCCTCATGAAAGTGAAGCGTGGAGCAAGTTCAGGTTCATCATGGATATCAAATCGTGAGGCAATGATTGGGGGGTTGCAGATGCTAAATTAAGTTGATGTCCCCGTTTCTGCTTAGGGGCCGGAAAAAAGAAGCTGTTGGATCGTTCAGGACCAACATTTGCCTAATTGCCTAATGATGACAGGCGCGATTGGCTAAGCGCCTGCTTAGTTAGTCGTCTTCCTTGTTTGAGCTCCCAGGAACTTCATTACTAGATTGGATGCTCGGCGAACCTACTCGGAAAGAGCTATGGTCCTGCAATCTCCTGTTGACCAGCTTATTGTGTCCAGCCCTTGGCTTCCTTCCCCATCCTCTTCAAACTGCCCGCCTCGCCTTGTCCACGCTTCTACGCCGCATCGGGCGTAGATCTTTCGTCTCATCATTGATCCTTTTTACTTTTCTCCTCCTCTCTTATCCCCTCGCTTCGAGATTTTATCGACCGACTTGCTCGGGCGATGAGTGATCCACACGGAGCCGCCCGCCTTACTGGAGGAGGAAAGGACATCGTGGTACTATCGGCCTGACGTAGGTGAAGCCCAATGCTGCAAGGATGAAGATGAAGCTGCTCAAGCGACAGGTCGGGCGTTACAACGACAGTGGTGTCTCCACGTCCACGCCAGTGTCTGTGTCATGCTGTGAAGAGACACCGAGGCAGTGAAGGGGAAACAAAACAGTCACTCCTCACAAGCGCTTTACACGGAGTCAGTGCTCGGCCCTCAGCCCCAGCGGCCCACGACCCCGACAAGGCCCGTGGGAAGAGAAGAGGAAAGAAGCCTTCGAGAACAACTCAGAAGCAGTCCCAGCCTGTTTGCACTTTGAACACGGGGCGCTCCAGAGCCCCGTTGCGCGCGCCCTGCAGTGGGGAATCGGCGTTAGCACAGACGAGGCCAAATTGCCGAGACGCGCCTACTACGTAGTATGCTCACTCACGCTCATATTACGCTCGGCAGTGCACACAACCCGTCGTTGAAAGTTGATCAATCTATCTTGTTCATCTAGACCAACGACTGAGTCACGACAACGCGACAACTCCCGCAAGCGCATCGCACCCCCCACCCCCTTGTCGAACGGGTCCAACCTCCTGCCAGCTCGACCGACACGGACCCATCGGGGAACGAGTCCCGGGTTCTTATAGACGGGTTGCGAGCCCTGATTGAGCATCGAGGGATCGTTGACGATAAATTAGCTTTTACCTCATTCATCGCTCGTCCATTGCTTGTCCTGCGCAACCGCCCGCTCGCCTCGCTTCGATCCTCTCTTGAGCATAACTCGACCATCTTGATTATTTGTTTCATAACCGCTCAGTGTCACTTCGAGCGTCCCGGGCACGTCAAGGCCTGTGCATCACAGGCTTCTGTGTGACATGCACGCGCGGCTACTTTGTCGTACTTCGGCAGATGCCAAGCTCGTGGTAGTGGAACGTTTCCAGTTGCTGGGACAGGGAGACGTCCGGTTCAATGCGACTCTACGGTTCCTTGCACATGCTTCCCGGCCATGTTACGGACACTGGCAAGGCCGAAGATGCCGGGCTCGTTCCGTCCCCGCTCCGTGTCGGAGCCCGTAACCCTAGTCTCCACAGCCCCGGTCTTGCACGCCGAGATTTTACGGACACTGGTCGATTGCGGGGGCGATGACTGATTTGAGGATGACATGTGTTCAGGTGAACTACTTCCTGTCTGCAAGACCGGGCAGTCGTCCGGTTACTATATGTCAGCGCTGGTAACGGCTGCCGCTCGCCTAGGAGAAATGGTCCATATCATCTTTCACGAGCTGGGCGACAGTGTTTGATATCACAAGTCTATTCAGGCCAGGAAAAACCAGCATGGAAGTAGGCCCAGCAAGGCCGCACCAGTTAGCCAAAGCGAAAGCACTATGTGTAGATTGACCTTTGCGTCTGGGGTACGGCGATAGTACCGCGCGAAGGTTGGATCCGTCAACGGCCAGTCCCATATCGCACGCTTTGTCTTCCGTTTCGTTACCTCGACATTATCGCCAATCGACACGGTCGCATCGTCATCTGCTTTGCCAATAAGAAAGCCATATCTGCCGAAAACGGGTGAATACTTTGCCCCGGCATCAACCCTTCGGTCAGACATGAGCTTCTTGAGCACCGTACCACGCTCTCCCTTGGCAGCCCGGCCAGTATCGTAGTCGACGTTGAGCGAGGTGCACCGGGCACAGTTCTTGGTCAGGGCAACTTGGTGTATGCCATTGATGGATAGCTGTGCCCAAAAGTCCTCGTCCCATTCGGTTTCGCCGTCCAAAACAATGTTGGGTCGCATAACCCGCATATCCACGTCGCATCCAGTCAACCGGGCTCTAACGTTATTGAGTGACTGCTCCGTGGTGAAGAGATAGGGGGCGCAATCGGTAAAAGCGAGCCAGTCTTCCTCGGCGCCAGAACCCCCGTTCCCCGTGACATAGCTTGTTAGCCATGACAGCAACGACTGGGGGCCGCTTTGGATCTTGGGCGAGAAAGTCCCCAGCACAGGACGTCGACCGTCGCCGATGAAGACCAGGGCTGTGCTGAAACCGAAGCAGGCAGAGAACCATGCATCATAATCTGGGCCCACACGATATGCCTCTACAAGACTCTGATGAAGGTTGACGTGGGCTTTGCTCAGGCTTCCCGGTTCTGGTTCAATGGGGACTTGCAGTACAGTCTCCTGCTCCGGTCGCCAGGGAGCCAAGGGTTCCTTGGGGACCAAATATCGCACTCGAATTGTGTCGCCCACAACCTCCTGCGAAAAGAGACTGCATTCGGGGTATTCGGACAGCTGCATCTTGGTCAATTCGCCCGACTCGTCGACTCTGCAGAGCATAAAGCGGCGGTCATGTCGGAGACCCTGGGGCCCCAGTTTGGCGGATTCAAGCTCAATACCCCGGATTCCCTTGATGGGGTAGAACCAAAGCTGCCATGATTGTTAGCGACGCCCCGATCAGTGGTATCTTATCGCAGGTGGATCTTTGATCTTACCTGTGTGACCTTCATTGTTTTTTCGACCGATTGATTGACCTCTCAAGCTGCATGCAGTATTGTGTCGCTGTTGCGAATGGCAGGACCTGAGTGACTGATGGTGCACAGTGACAAGCCCCGCCATTGAACGCTACCCTCTGATTTACTAAGCCATGCAATTGAAGCTGAGTAACCATTCCATTGAAGGGAAGGATTGGCGGCCCCCAGTTCGGCAATTCTTCGATACTCATCAATTGTAGGCATTTTCAGAGGCGGCATGATGAATTCACTGCGAGTGCGTGAATCTGTGAATAAGTCCTGGGCTTGGTTGGGTCAAGGCACCGCCCAAACACTTGCAACCCGCTCTTTTCAAACTCTCTTATTCTTATCGTTATCTCGTTTCTTCTGATCGGCTTGTTCTCATGCATTATGCAGCAAACGAAAGCATTACAAGCATTGCAAGAGTCTTTGCACTTTTACTTCATCTCCGACCTCGGGCGATAAGTGTAGTTTCCGCAGTGGAGACCGGAGCTGAGATTTCATCCCTCCGTATCACTACCCCCCTTTTGCCTCCCGCGTTTAACTTTGTTTGCCAGGACCAAATTATTTTAACTTTCCGGAAGCCCGGACAAGTTGGACGATCGGGAACGTCACATCGTTTTCATTACGGACCGTCGGCAGGAAGATGGCCGTTACAACGGCGTCTGAATCGGCTCCCAGAGACGGCGATCGGCCCCCCACTTCCCGAGAAGCTCAACATGTCTCCGGTAACGATGCGGCTGATATTGAGGGAAGCGGAGGAGAGAAACAACTCTCTGTTCAGAATAAGACTGTTTCGGGCCTGGGGGCTCGTCCGGAGTGCTTCAAGAACACATTCCAGGAGGTTGCGTTCGTCATCATGGCGACCGTCGCGATGGCTACCAACACCTTCTTGACTGGCTCAACCGTCATTGTCACGGCGGCTATAGGCAAGGACCTTGGCATGTCACAAAGCCAGATCTCTTGGATTGCTGCTGCTGCGACGTATGTCACTGTGGCTAACCTTCTCACCTTTTGGCATCAAGTTTGCTAACTCGTCTTGTAGTCTCACTGCAGGCGCCTTCCAACTCACCTTGGGTCAGCTCGCCGATCTCTTGGGTCGAAAGATCGTTTTTCTTTTCGGCATGGGCTGCTTTAGTGCAGGCTGTCTGATCGTCGCCTTTGCGCAGAACCCCTTCTGGATGAACATTCTCTGCGGAGTACTTGGACTCGCTTCGGCCATGGTGGTGCCGCCAGCCATCGGCATCCTGGGCGCCGCCTACAACGTGTCCTCGCAGAGGAAGAACTGGGCATTTGCAAGCTTCTCGGCCGGAAACCCGCTGGGTTTCGCCTTGGGCAGCATTGTTTGTGGCATTGCTGCTCGTATTTTTGACTGGCGCGCTGGATTCATCCTCCTGGCTATCATCTGGGCCATCCTTGGCGTTGCTTCCATATGGATCGTACCAAGCGTCGAGGCTTTTGAGCCCTCTCCGTTCAAAGAACGTCTGCGTGTTGCCATGAAGCAATTTGATAGCGTGGGAACGATCCTGACTGTTACCGGCATCGGCATGGTTACAGCTGCCCTGACGTACGCCGTGCTCCTCCTTGATTGCGACCTTGGTGTTTGCTAACTCTTGGCTAGTCTCGGTCCTGACGATGGCTGGAAGTCTGCGCATATTATTACCATGTTCATCGTTGGCTTCTTCCTCCTGGTCGGTTTCGTATATTGGGAGAGCTATTGGGAGCATCCTCTCATGCCGCTTCACGTTTGGCGAGACCGAAACTTCTCATTGGTGCGTATACCTCCCCGTCGCTGCCTGACAACCCTTTGCTTACTTGACCACGTATGAAAGCTTGTTGTTACAGCAATTTTCGGCATGATGTCCTTCTCCTCCTCCAACTTTTGGCTCGCGCTCTTCATGCAGGAGATCAACGGCTACGACGCTCTGAGTGTCGCGGTCCACCTCTTGCCGCAAGTCATTGCAGGCGTCATATGGAACGTCGTGGCTGCCAGCATTCTCCACAGCATCAACAACACCCTCATCATGGCCGTGGGTGCATTTGCATACCTCGGTGCTAACCTCCTCCTTACCTTTCAGACCGCGAACACAATATACTGGGCATTCATCTTTCCCTCACTCATCATGAACGTCATCGGCGCCGACTTTCAGTTCAATGTTGCCAACGTGCGTGATTTGCAACCTGAAAGAACTCGAGATGAGTTGCTGACACAGTTATCTAGATGTACGTTATGCAGGCGCTTCCGGTTCAGCAGCAGTCGCTCGCCGGAGGCATCTTCAACATGCTCATTCGTCTCGGGTCAACGATTGCTATTGGTGTCTCGACCGCGGTATACAGTTCGGTCCAGGAGGCACAGGCCGAGGGTGCTGACCCCGTGGTACCATATCGAATGGCCTTCTTTGTATCTGTCGGCCTTGCGAGTCTCAGCTGCTTCTTCCTGCCGTTCATGCGCATAGGCACGCAAGGCAACACACCCGTTGATAAGGTGGCTTCGGAGGACATGACGGCGTCCATGGGGCTGATCAACCCAAAAAGTGAAATGAGAGGCGAGAAGGAATCTACAACTTCTGGTGTTGCTACGGAAAAGGAAGAATAAGGTGGGTTGGGTTTCGGGTTTCTTTTCTAGGAAACAGGATGCATAACTTAATTATTGCGCAACACGATATACCCTGGCAGCAACAAAGTTACGGTGTGGACATTTGGAGACCAAGGTGCATTAGCGATAGAGATGACATAAGCTGGATCCTTGATGCTATCTCTTGGACCTTGCCTACCCCGAATATTTGCCGATATCGAGGTCTCTTATCAAGTATCTCTTTAACGTTAAGTTTTCATTCGTTTGGCGTCGCCCCTCCAGTCAGTCATTCCACAGTCCAAGAGATTTCTCTGAAACTCAGCAACGGCGCTACCAAGAAGACGAAGTGGGGCGTCCGAGGAGATAGGGCAAAATCTAGATGAGTTTGATCGCTGGAGGCAGGTGTACAGCACAGCGAGCGAGGGCATTTGATGTCTATAGGCAGGAAGACAATGGCAAACATCTTTTTGGACATGACCGACTGAAAACGCCCAAGATCCAAAATGCTCGGCCTCGCTCACTGCCTGACAAGTTACCTTGTGCGTCGTGTGGGCTGTTGGTTATCCTCATCCAGCCGGATTCAGAAATCGCCGACCACATTTACCCAGCGCTTAAGAGTTGATCTTTCAATTCCCACTCCTCCCGCATCAAACATGACTGGCTAACGGCGGGGATAGCGAATCACACAGGCGTAGATCGTCCCTCTCACTGGCACGCTTTGGCGACGGCTATATACGCTGATAGGATAAGAAGTAGTAGATCGTAACGGTTCGGGAAGCGATACTTGCGTTTTTGAAAGTTTGCCACAACGGCCTAAGTACTCGACACTACACTCTGGTCTCCTTGGCTGTACGGAGGGACCACTTCCGTCTCCAGGATGAGTCTCAATTGGGTTAGATCGGATAGGAGGAGTCTTGGTCATTGGCTGATAGATGCCCGGGGCACCTAACTGCTCCCTCCGTACTCCGTACAGCCAAGGAGATGCGACTGGTCTATATCTCTGTATTTTTGGCCCTACAAGTCATTTCATAATAGTCGAGGGGATTGCAACGCTGTACCCCGCTCGCGCGGGGTGATAGCTGGAAACCCATGTTCCATGTCTTGTCTACAAGACACTATTGGTTGCCTATCAAATCCTGCGTCACACCAGATGGCGCAATCCTGCGTAAACTACCAGATTTCTGGTTATCTCTATAGAATGATTGATATTCAGGGCTTACAAAATGATCATTTTACTCTCATTGTGCACCGATATCTTGCATTGTGGACCAATGAAAGGGAGTCAAGAGGTTACAAGCTTGTAATGCGAAAAGGCTTACCAACGAAAAAGGTGTTTTCCGGTGAGGATCAATTAGTCAAAATCATGTATAAAAAGGCACCCAGAGACCCCGTCAATGATTACTCTTGAAACAACTGTTTAATATTGCTACACAGAAACGTGCTTTACTTACTGTAGGTTTTAAGCATTATACTTCTGACCGGATGACTTTGATTAACTGTATCTATCCCATCGACTGTGCAATGGCTTGTGGGGTCGCGATTGCAGGGATATAGACCAATCAGGTCAGGGTGTAGCGCTGAGTACTTACGCCAACTAGGTAATGCCTAGGGAACGTAAGTATCGCTTCTCGAACCGCCATATTGCGCTACTTCTTATCTTATCAGAGTGCGCGACTACAGAGTGATATACGTGATACTCATGAAGTCGCAAGCAGTAGCGAGCCAATAATAAAGTCATGTGGGGGGGCGGGGGCCATTGCACAGTCGATGGGATAGACTTGTAGCCACCAATGCGTAGTCACAAGCTTCACTATACACATCAGGCATCATGTATCTGACCGGATAACTGTGATCAATTGAACCTACAGACCCATTGCCACCGAAGGCACCGATGCCTCTGTCAACTCTATCGCCAATAACCTTTAACCTTATAGTAGAACTCCGATAACCTTTCCCAACCAGCAGAATTTCAACTCAGACAGACTTTTCTAGAACTCCAACTC
>JABEYC010000790.1:0-15326 GCA_013266195.1 Fusarium zealandicum | reverse complement strand
CGCCAAGGGAGGTCCGTCAGGTTGCTCTAGTTACTCGAAACTCCACTACCCCAGGATTTTCCGTGATCGAGATTGCGGGGTAATCCAATCACGTCGGTCTAGATTCAATCAAAGCTTGCTTATCAACCGATGCTCGCTCCAGATGGCCTCTCCCTTGTACGTATCTTTTCAGCTGAGGCTAGTCTAGGACCTCCCAGCTAAACAGCCAAGTCGACGAATGACAGCCATCCCCAAGACTCGGAGCGGGGGTCGAGTCGCTGTCGGCAGTAGAACTCGGTAGCCACGATGTCTCGTGGCCGTCTTTGACAAAACAGGCTTAACTCCCGAGGAGAGGTCTCGGAATTACGTGTCGGTCCGCCCAACCACCCTGGATTGTTGCCAAGTATTCATTGTTTGCCGAGGATGGCGGCCTAGTAAGCAAGGTGATGTGCTGTATAAATAAAGAATGCTAAGAAAGGCATTTTGTTCATTACAAACTATCTATAAATACTCGGAATCTATCTATACATGCCACAGTTTGGTTTTTCTCACAGTTGGTTCTTCAAACCCAGCCAGCTGTTCAGTTCGTCGAGAAACTCACTGTAAACCTGCTCAAGGTCATGTGTATCATCCAATACGCCCGGGTGGCCCCAGCTAGCCGGTATGCTTGATAAAGACCCAACTTGTCCTTCGTGCCAGGCGAAAAAGTCATTGCATCTCCCGCCATCATGAGACGTTCGAGACGAAAGGTCGTTGAGACCACTTGGTAGCCTTCTCTCATCCATCTTGGAGGCCGCATCCTCGTCTACCAAACAGCCAGAATCACGATACGATGCATCTCTGCACCTTACAGCGGGGGGTGTCTCTGTATTGTGATCTTGACCAGAATCCAGGTCCTCAACAGTACTCTCTCTGTTCAAGGCTCTCTGTGGGTCGGTTCGCACATGTCTCTCCGGGATGCTCAAGTCGATCTCCATGTCACTGTTGGCCTCCCCTGGTGCGAAATCCAAGCAGAGCTTATGTGCAATACCGCTTTGAGAAGCGTGGCGCAAAGAAGGCGGGAAGTCGTTCTCATCTGGCAGCTTTCCGTGACTAATGCTGAGATCCACCGTCATGGCCACCCTCAAATAGTAGTTTGGCTGTACGCGTATCATATCTAACCAGCCAACAAGTGCAGAGCCTGACAGTTCGGCATTCGGTGGGAACGATGGGAACCGCTGTCTTGCCAGATCAGTCACATGGCGTGCGGTCCGCATAACCCAGTCGGCGATGTAGTAGCGTGGCTTGTAGGTATCCATTGTTTCCATGAGAACCTTTAACTGACGCTTCTTCTGATCAAGCGATGGCTTGGTTATCTGCGTGCTAGTTGTCGTTCGGCAAGGTGGCTGGTCTAGTTCGAGGTCTATCAAGTGAAGTACCAGAGGAAAGGCGGTGCAACCAATACTAAACGACTTGTCAGAATACAGCCTACTGCAGTACGTGCTCGAATATGGGAATACGTACGCCGTCATTGGTAGCCAGCGAGTCAACCGCAAACGATCCAAGTCCAGCAGACACTCGGTCACTCGAGAAGCGGCACTCTGAAGCTCATCCCTCTGCTTGCATGCTTGTGTAGCTAGATGGGGCGATGATGTGAGGCTGTAGCTCAATAACTCATAATGGCACAGGGATAGCCGTGCTGAGCTTTGTTGCTCGTGTTAGCGGTGACCGTGTCCCTCGAAGAAGTACCTCGAAAACTCACTGGTAGTACATTTCGACCAGATTAGTGAATAGAATAATCGAATCAGCTGGAGATTGAGTGAACATATTCTCTTCAATCCTCTCTTCGATCGTTGTCCTGATTTCTAACCAGTTGCTATACCATCGCTGAAGTTCCATCTTGCAGAGACTAGCTTTATTTATGTCTGTCAGCTTTCTGGATAAGGCCCATGATGGATTATTGTGTAACACAGATGTGACTGTGAGAACATCCGTCAGCACAACGCAGAGCTCCACCAGCTTGGCTAAGATCTCTGCGTGAAGCAGCTTGGTTGTCGAGTCATATACGTCGGAATGGTACGACTCTTCCGAGAGGTCTGCACTGCCAAGAACAGAGCAACCGGAGAAGCTAAAGTTGGCTTTGGTGATTTTGATGTTTTGTCGAGACGTGAGAGGTAGCAGTCTATCACATATAATGCAACACCACCAGAGCCGTTTGAGAGTGTTGTGAGCTTTTCTGGTGGTAGGAATTTCGCCACAGGCCGGTCTTCTCGAGAAGTAACAGTGTGCTTTTGCATCGCGAGCGTAGTGGATTGCAACTCCGAGCCATATCGAGCCCAGGGGCTTATTTCCGGCGAGGCTGAGCGGTATGAGATGGGAGTGGGCCAACAACAATGCCGCCTGAGCGATGGCGATTGATGATTTCTCGCAGTTAAAGTCGTGAAGAAGCTATACCTGTTAGCACAATGAAATGATTATATGCCCAATGGTATGATTACCTTTGCCCGTCTGTAAAACGCAAACTTGGCTTGCTGAAGGGTACGAAACCCAAGTGTCTTGATTGTTTCCAACGACACAAACTGTGCTCTGATGTAAGTACAGAGTCGCGACTTCAGGGTTGTGCGGGAACTCACGCCAGCCGAGATAAAGAGCACGCCCTGCAAGACAAGAAATGACATTTTATAGGGGCTCTCTGTGTCCTCCGAGTTATACGACTGCCAGTGGTCGCTTTCGTTCAGAACTGGAAGCATTGGGTGGACGTGTAGGAAGTACTGTCGCATAAACTCGTCAAGGGCTGCTCGATGAGGCACGACGAAGCACCCTTGACCGACGAGAAAAGCCAAGTCTTGTGGCAGGAGGTTTCGGGTATCGGGGGCTTGTAAAAAGGAATAATCCGGGTGACATTGCGATGTATGTGTTGCTATCGAGGCTTTTGCACCTGCTGCTGCGTGGTGGTCGAGTGGTAGATGTGCCGACGAGGGGTTCCAGCTGCTGGGTGATGCGACTGACCCTGACAGTTCTGGTTGTTCGATACCAAACCCGCGGTTGTGTGGGATGCCAGTCGTAGTATTGTGGCAGTTCTCTTGTATCTCGTGGATCTTGGGTAGATTCGAAAGGTCTTCGTCTATGGTCAAGCGACCTGAGCCTTGATCTGAGACCACCGTGGGAGATGGGGGTTTGTTGGAACGATGTCGAGGACTTTGCGGACTTCGAGCTCTATACAAAATGGGTTAGCAAAGAACATATGCAAGGGGGTCCAGCATACGCTACACCATGTAGCCGATTGAAGGTGCAATGTTTTCCGTCATGTTTGCAGTTGATGCACGGCCCTGACGGTTTATCGAAGATGCACCTCACTTTTCGAGATCGGCAAAGATTGCAAGCACGCGGAGCGCGCTTTCTGAGCTTCCCAGTCTCCATCATATCAGTAATCTCAGGTGTTTGGGTACTCAAGCAACAACGGGAATACAAGGGAAGATGGAACAAATGTTGAAGGAGATGATGGGGTTTCTTGCATGACGAAACGGTCCAATGCCAGAGGATGGATTAAGCAGCTGAAATGGCGGGGAAGCGTCAAGCGGGCCTAGTCATGATCAACTACCCCACATCGGCAGTGAAGCTCGGCTGGGGCTAAATTGATGCCAAGAATATCTGTCACTTTCTCCTTGTCAGGGCATGTTCGTCGGTGGAGAGAAGTCAGGGTGATTCGAAAGAACCGAAAGTGACTATTAGGCTAGTGATCACTGACCGGTCAACAGGCAATAGGTAAAGGAACCGGATCAAAGACCTGTGATGCCAATGAGTGAGTGATCAAATTATCTTCCCAACTACTTCAGTGACCTCACTGATCAAACATGATGGACATGTATCTCTGTAGGCCCTTGAGCATTAGGAAACTCTATGAAATGACCCCTAGAACTCCATGCTCTTTATCGGGCAGTGCGGTTCGGTAAACCTCAATCTCGAACTTCACCTTTGTTTCAAGCCATATGCCTTTCAATAGCTTCCTCTCTTTCAATACTTGCTCCTCGAATAGGGACCATTTGTAATCCTTCTCGGCTTTTGAGATTGCCTGCACGAGAACAGAACCAAGATCAGGGAACTGAAAACTCCGAACAGCCAGCTCAGCCAGATCACCCCAAATATGAGAGCCCGATCCCTTATAAACTCTGATAACCACTTGTCTCAACCGGCGCGGTAGAACTTCTGTCAAGCACGATGTGACTGGAGAGGATAGGTCCGGATCGAGAGGCGAGTCATAATAACCGCAAACTGCGTTCTCGTCCAACTTGAGAGTTTCCAGGCTTTTGAACTCTTCCAAGTCAGAAGCGCTGATCAGATTGCCTCTGTTGGGCCATTCGCAACGTACAAACGCACATAGGCAGATGTCTAGTGACTTCAGGCTGATGATTGAATCGGATGTGCGAATTGCGCGCAGCATCTGCGGCACAGAAAGGTGTATCGCCACCGGCTCCGGGTTACGGTAATGCTGAGAAATATATCTCAAATTCTCGAGATTCGGAGCCATCCACACTAGCTGCCCAAGAAACATCTCGCCCCAGTCGCGAGTGTCAAGAGCACACTCCTGGAGCTCCATGAGCCGGAGTCGTTTGAGTGTAGAGGACGCGATCATGCGTTCAAACGATTCCTGGCCATAAAGTGAGCTCTGGAGATCAGATACCCCTCTGATGATCAATTGCCGCATGTTCTGGGTCCCGTGAAACATCAGGGCCGTATCGATGCTGGGGCGTGTATATGGCATGTCGACTGTACTCTTTCTTCCCAGCTCGAGGTGGCGAATAGTCGATGGAGAGATGTTCCGGAAGTGTTTGTAGAGAAGGGGATACTGGTCTTTCCGCTGATCTACTCCATTGTTTGGGCTATAGACTTTCAATGTTTGTAGATTGCATGATAGGATGATGATGAGTTCGATGCAAACGTCTTCTAGCACCAGGTCCGAGTCTTTGGATCTCCTGAACCTCATCTGATCATGGCCCTCATACCACAGCTGAAACTCATCCGCTACCGACCGAAGAAAGTTCTTTTGCGCAGCGTTGTTGGTACAAGTTCCTCTAAGAGGCTCGTGAAATGTTCGAAGGCAGCTGGCGAGATCACGCCGCTCATGCAAGGTACGAACAAGCTTGCCCAGGTTGATGAACCCGTGTGTCAATGTGTGGTATGCGAGAGGCTGTGCTATGTCACGCAAAACCCGCGAACACCCACTGAGATTGAGGAGTGCTGTCTGGCTGTCGTTGCTGATCAGCCCGTCCGAGCCTGGTTGCCAAAGGTTATGGCATATGAGCTCCTGGAGTTCGAAGGCGAGGCTTCCCAGACCCAGTCGTTGATCGCGTTTGCGGCTTTCGGCCATGATTTGAATCACAGATAAAGGATTTATAGCACTCTGGCTCGACTTGTTGGTAGAAGGATGACGTCAGGGCCAGAGATGTGTTCTCTACTATCCTGGCAGCAGATCCCTCTGACAAGAGAGAGCGAATTAAATAGTTGTTAGGCCCGGGCTTTAGGCAACACCGCAAGTCCGAAACAGGGGTCTCATGTGAGCTTTGTTTCCATTCTTACCGTATGGGCCCCACTAATCACAGTTGGTCTTGAAGAATCAAACAGGCTTATCTTTTAAGCAAAGTAAAGTAAAGACTCGTCGTTTAGAAAGAAGGATTTAATACTAATGGATTGTAGATATAGGCCAAGTTGTTTGTATTGATTTAGGTCTGGTCCAGCTATATTACCTAATCTAACTAAACACATTGATTCCGGAACACAACATATAGTAGTTATTTAGGAATTAAGGCAACCTCGTGCTTTATAATAAACCAAACGACAAGCTAAAACTTTAATTTTAAGCGCGCACTTCTCAATGACTAGTATCATATCTATATATATTCCGCAAGCCTAGCAAGAATGTGGCGAAGAGCTATCCATATCTCGTGGCGTGGAATCTATATGTATTGCGTCATGGAAATTGCCAGCTATCAATTCCTCGTGGTCCTCGCTGTCCACTTCTCTTTGGCAAAGCACTATGGCCCATCGAAGCAACCTTGCCGTCTCCATGAGCAGTCGCCGCATCACTCGATCTATGTCCAAGGTAGAAGCTCATAGAGAGTACCCTGCACCCATCGAGCTTCAGAAGCGTCAGACAAGGGCTCAAAGGCTACCAAAAGGAGTAGTATCGTCGGCATCGCGAACACCTCCCATTCAGAAAAAGCAGTTCGGGCTTATACAGGAGAGTGTCGGTACAGACCTGTACCTGCTACTCGTTGCCGCTGTGTTGTGGAATCGTACTAGGGGAGCCCAGGCCCGCCCAGTGTTTTTTGAAATGATATCGAGATACCCGACCCCAAATCATCTAGCAGAGGCCTCTTTCTTGGACCTTGTAGAGCTCATCCGCCCGTTGGGGCTTTACAACTCCCGAGCGACAAGATTCATTGCGTTTGCAAAGGCATGGGTGCAAGAGCCTCCGTCCAAGTCACGACGGTATCGAAAGTTACACTATCCTTCACGCGGCGGCGGACTCGACATTGGGAAACATGAGGTCTTGGCAGAAGACGAGGAAAGGCAAGGGTGGGAGGTCGCACACCTGCCCTCACTTGGGCCATATGCACTCGACAGCTTTCGGATCTTTCATCGAGATATCTTGAGAGGCTTGGCGCAAGACTGGAATGGGGCTCAGGCATCTCCAGAATTCGAACCCGAGTGGAAAAGGGTGGTGCCTCTGGATAAAGAGTTGAGAGCATATATCAGGTGGATGTGGTTGAAGGAAGGCTGGATATGGGATCCAGAGACTGGCAACAAAATCCGTGCTTCGAAGGAGCGGATGAGGGCTGAGCACATTCGGTCAAGAAGCCTATCCCCTGAGGTGTTCCGTATTTGACAACATACAGCTCATCGGTAGAAATACCGAGGCTTCTCAAGAATGCTAGATGACAAAGGACATCGGCTCTAGTGTACCGGATATCTCACCAGCGAACAATCTATCTTCCATACCAGTCAGGCCGCAAAGGGGCTGTTGGAGTACAGATCTGGATGTGGTTGGCGTAAGCATGTCACCCTGTTATACATACTGAATGAGTTGGTGACAGCGTCGATGAGTCGGTTGATCGAGCAACGTTAACATGGTGTATATTAATCATCCAAACACCTCAATCATGAAATGATACTCTAGCTTAGTTCCATCCTTGCGTCCTCTCGTGGTGAGTTCTCGACACTTGTCTGCCAAAATCTCACCCACAACTGGCGCTCCGCAATAGAAAATGCCCACTTTGAGCTCCTCATCTTCCTCGTAGTCTTCACTCTTACCCTCTTCTCCTGCTTGAGAACGGAGCCTCTTGCTTGTTCGGAATTTCCGCATTTCCTCATAGTGCTCGTCGAGGATCTTGTCAAAGTCTGGACGTCCAAAATGCGTAGGATTGAGCAGGCCCGTCAACGGGGAGGCGGGATGCTCTTCTGTACGATGCATCTCGAGGAGCCAGCGGTAGACGTGCGACGAGATCTTCTTGCGCTTCGCTGTGACATGAGTGTTGATGCGAATATCAAGATGCGGGCGTTCCTCTTGTTCGCGGTGCCATTCTTGGCTCAGAGAAACATCGTTGAGTAGGTCGGAGAGCCACATGAGATAATTGCGGTCGCGAACCATCCAGTGGAAATCGACCCGCCGATAGTCGTCAGCGAAATTGTACGCTTCATCCGCGTGCGGCTTCTTCTCCTGGTTCACGACATCAGGCTGGACGCTTTCTTTCCGTTCTGGTGTCTCCTGAAGCCCATTGCTCTTCTCCGAGTCCCTCTTCTTCTTGGGCTCCTGGCTGTCTGAAGCAGCAGCCGTGGCATCCGAGTCGTGGCGATGGCCTTCCGTGTCCTGGCCAGGGCCACCGTTGTCCAAATCATCGTTGTACTGTAGATCGGCAAGGATGCCTGAGAAGGGGGTGACTCCAATACCGGCACCGATGATGACGGTGTGACTAAACTCGTAGAATCGCTGCGCTGGAGCACCGAAAGGCCCGTTGATTCCAACTTGAATCTCGGACTCGCCCGAGTCACCACCAAGCTGACGAAGTCGCGTGGTCCAGTCCCCATCAGTCTTGATGTGCAGCATCATCTTTTGCCCACGGCAGAACGAGACCGTGAAGGGATGCCACTGAAAGAAGCTGATCTCGGGTACCTGCAGAAAGATGTACTGGCCAGCCTTGTACTTCCAAAGACGTTCACTAGGGATGACGGCTGAAATCTCAACCGTTTCCTTGTCGAGGACTTTCATGGTAGCTTTGATGCGGTGAAAACCAAGGCAAACACGCACGACTCGTTCGACAAGCACCAAAAGAGTCGGAAAGGCCAGGAAATAGCCAAACATGGGCCATTGGAATAACGCAGCGGTGCCATGAGCCATCATAAGACCAATGATTGGGAACATTAGTAAGTGGCCCAGCTGAAAGACCTGGTAGTTCCACTTGCGAACTTGGGGGATGCTCAGTAAACAGAGGACCCAAAAGAGCCCCAGAGCAGTGATGCCCGTAAATCCAGGGAGAGAGCGGACGTATTCAACGTATGGGCGAGGCACCATATCCGGACCAAGTATGTATGCAACGTCGTCTTCATTCGCTGGGTCGCTGCCGCTCACAAACGAGCCTGTCAGGTGGCCGATGGCGTGCAAGGTTGCCAGAAGGATGGCGACGCAGGAAATGCGAATGTGAAACTTCTGCGAGAGATCCCAGTTCAGGAAACGCGAGATGTGATATGACCTGCGCAGCCACGTAGAGAAGTATCGAGACATGCTGAGTATGAGGAAGAAAAAGGTCGGGTACAGAGCGCCAGCGCATGTCTTTGCCATCACCACGCCCCAGCCGAAGGCAGCGCTATACTGCGGTGTTGTCTGGTACTTTACCAGCTGCCATATGCCAAAAGCGCATTGCAGTCCAAATACAAGGCCGATAAAGACGATTTCGGGCCCGTGGACAGCCCAGTAGGCGCGAATCCGTCGCCAGCCTGGTAGACGCTTGATGTAGCTCTTCTCCTCCTCCTCTTCTTGCTTGGCCTGCTGCAAGGAAGGGATTTTCCAGTTGCGGACAAGTTGTGCAAACTCGGTTCGTGGAATGCGCTCGGCATCGGAGCCCATCATGCTTCGCAGAAAGGCATGGCGGACACGATCGTCTTCAGCGTCGTCGTCGCGTCTAAGGGTGTGATGGGAGCCTGGCTTCGGGACGAGTTCCTTGTAAGCCTCGTCGAGCTTATTCTCGATCTCGTCGTAATTGATGAAGCCATCTTTGTTGTAGTCTAGGTCATCGAGAAATTGGCTGATCTCGTCGTCGTTGAGGTGCTGAACGTTGTGTGAGGACTGGGCTGGGTGATCCGCTGTAAGAGACGTGGGCTCTCTGCCATCTGCCATTGGGAGGAGCAATGGATGAGAGCGTCAAATGGCTGGAGAAGGCGATATTACGGGGAAAATAAGACAGAAGAAAGAGGAGAATCGAGGGACAAGACAGCAGCAACAGCGTGTAATTAATTGGGAAATCTTGTTGGTCGCGACGCATCGAGGTTATACCAAGACATGGGTACGTCAGCATCGGGAGATGCCAAGGTCTGGGCTTGGGACAACACAACACCACAAGCAAGAATCATTTCAATTGTGAAACCAGTTTAGATCCAGAGACTCCAATTGCTGCGGCGCGGTGCAGCAGAGTGTGAGTCGTATCTGGGTACGTCTCGAGAGCCAAGCGTCCAGAACCTTGATTCAATACTCGTTGATTACGGCGCCCAGAAAGCCAAGTCTTGGCTCTAATCACTAGCGACAAGACCAGCCAATTGGGAGCATTCCATATGCATGAGCTGCCCTGGCATTCTCGATAAGCTTCTGGGCACAGCTGGGCGTTGAACGTTACTGTAGGCATTACCTCACTCACAATGGCCAAAGTATTAACCTGCATTCAATCCATCGTTCAAGGACGGGAGCCTGGCGTTTCTGAATTGACGAATCATCATAGTTGAGCCAAGATAAATAACGGTAAAGAGGACCACGAGCTTGGCCCAATTGCGAGGGGAAACGGTGGCACACTAACTACCACAATCTCATCACCCCCTGACGGAGCAGCCGATAACGACGCAACTGATTCTAGACATCTGGCACCGCTTGGCTGGCGGGCTTCACATGCCTGTAGCTCTCCAAGGTGCAGAGTTATGAGAATGCACTGCAGTCACGACAGTATATACTGCATTGTCCTGTTCAAGGTACCTATATTCACCGCTTCGTTCGGTTCATGTCTTCCTCTACTCTGGCGAACTGCTATTCCGAATCCACCGATGATAGCACGAGGCCTTCTTCCGAGCTGGTTGATTACGACAAAACAGACGGCCCCAGCCAGAAGTTGGAGAATGTTGGAGACACCGGAATGCATGAGAGAAATATCATCGGACTGACCAAGGGACCGTAACAGTGTCGGGGTAGACGTCGTGGTAAAGCGATACCAGAAACATAGGGGAGGAGCCACGAATACCTCCCGAGCCATACGAAACATCCTGCAGGATGCCTTCGCCCTCTGAGTGACTTGTTGTAGGTTCCAACTAGTACTCTTTCAGGCCCTCGGCTTTAACATCTGCTACAGCCTTGGTCGCTTTGCCATGATGGAAGTGGGAAATGGTGTGGCTGAAATTGCACGGCTGTTGAGTTCGATGTCTGTTAGATACATGGCAATATGGCAGCAGCACCTCCGAATCGTGCATTTGTGTTTTTTCTTATCACTGATGGTGTAGATGACTTCTTTTTGCCCCATGTTCTAGTAGTCTGGGCTACGTAGTTTTGTAAATGCGTGCTAACTCAATATCTCATCGGTGCATCAGCTTGAATATCCAGGTGTCATTTGGCTTTTACCCATCAGGTCCACAACTATTCGACTCAAATGGCCGTCGGTACATTAATGAATCGAGTGGCAGCACCCAAAAGCTCAAGGAATCGTTTTACCAGCATCTCGGTAGAGTCCTTTCACTCTAGAGTTCAGCATCGGGTAACAACGATGTATACCTGATGCTGATTAACATTGAAGCACCAATGATTCGAGAAGGCCTCTCTACTCTTTGGAGCCGCCTTATCCTACTTGAACGTTGTTCGGTACCTGTATCTTTGACCTCCATTGTCGTCGGAGATAGCTTGCAAGCTGAAAGAATCCGAGGGGAATTCCTGAAATAGACAAGAGTAGAAGTCAAGAGGGCGGTACAAGAAGACGGTGGTCCAGTCTAAGGATATCAAGCATCACGACTTTCTTCGTTCCAAACCATCTCGATGGAATTCTCATTATCAACGCAATATCTCAATCTCTTAATGTCGTTATCGTTAGTCTCGGCCAGATGATTCGTCACAGACGGACTACATGTTCTTTGCGAGAAGCCCCTTAGCACAGACATGGAGGATTTTGGGTGTCCTCTGGTACACTGCAGCACCATCCCGAGTTCAACGAAAAGGGTGAGAGGTTGTGAGAAGAGATGTGAGCTATAGCTAACCATGTCCAGCCCCTCCCGGCTTTTAGTACAGCTCTACCAGAGCTTGTCGATCATGCCTATGGGCTGAAGTGGGCCGCACTACATTACATGTCTCCGTGTTTATCCTTGTCTTCACCTGGGATTATGGGATGCCCGTATTCCTTTGTAGACTTTTGCAAAATAGTAATGAAGTCACTCACGGCGAGCGGAGCCCAAGAGTGATGTTACAAGTTCCTAGTAGTTAATGCTACAGGAGGCTGTCCATCGCTTGGACCCAGTCAACAAGGACAATGCAACTTTCCCTAGTCAAAGTGGGACCAAGACTTGGGGACACTCCTCACAGGGTTCCGGCCATGAAATACTACGTAGTATGGCCATGAGATTGTGGTGGACAAGTTCGCGCTCCCGAAGAATAATTGCCTACACCGACAAGGACGCATCTGAACCTGGAATTACTGACGCCCTCGGGTCCTGGATCATGTCGTCTGTGCAAAAGGCGTCGCATTCGAGTACAGCGTTGCATCGCGCCAGGCGGCGGGGGTCGTCAACGTTTGATGGGCAGCGAGCGACATGTTCGGTTCCCGCAAAAGTTGGCGAGTTGAGCAAGAGTTTGGTCTCAGGTTTGTCGGGTTTCTTCAGATCCAGGGTAGATACTCGGAACCTCAAAGGAACACCACCAGGACCAACAGATAGTTACTCAGTAACGTCTTGATGGCATTTCCGGACCGCCTTTTCCTTGGTGTGAAAAGTCGGTCTGAGTTGATGGGTTGCAACGCTTGCCTCTGCTGTTTTGACGGTCACGGGTCGGAAAATCAATGCAAAGAAGCGTGCTCCCCCCAGCCCCCTGTATTACAATCCCCGCTAGTCAGGGCACCTCGGCTACCTATTGTGGGACGGGACCAACTTTTATCCCGCCAATTGTTCCGTTCCTTATCTGCGCAACATCAGCTTCGAAACATCAAGTCAATCAAGGCCATTAGAAGCGACTCCATCATGGGCATCCTCCGCAAGACACTCTTCACGACCCTCCTGGGCACTTCGAGCGCTGCTGCGTATCTCGCTGCAAAGAACCCCGTCGTCTACCCGATCCCGGCCTCTGACGAGCTCTGGAGCTCGAGAATCTTCAAGCGGCACAATCCCAATCGCAACCCTGCGACCCAGGATGTCTGCATCAAGCGCATACCGCTCAGCAAGATTCGCCCGGAGCTTCTCCAGAAAGACGGTGACCTCGCCCTTGAGTTCTGTCGTGGAGTGTGGAGTGGCTGGGGTGAGCTCTTCCCCTCGGATTGCCGCCTGTCTCCATTGCTAACCACCACTAGGCTATGCCATCCAGCGAAAGTACCTGGAATTCAAGTGGCGGGGCCCTGAGACCGAGCAGCAGCTTTGGGACAACGAGCAACTAGCTCAGAGCAACTACGCCAAGGGTACCTACATCACCGACCATTTCGAGGTTTTGGAAAAGACTCCTACAGCCATCACTATTCGCTGCGGTGACTCGCCGCGCAACCAGCCCCTGCGCCCTTCTGACGGCCTCTTTGTCATCAGTGCCACCGTCGACAAGCAGCGAGACGAGGTTGAGCTGAGACTCAAGAGTTGCCTCTTCTCCAGCCAGGGATCCATCGACGGCGTCAAGGGACCTATGCCTGCTTGGATGGATGAGCTGCACCAGTGGTATGCGCGGATCTGGTCCGAGACGGCCTCGTGGAAGCTTCTTAAGTGATCAAAAAGTGCCCTCAAATATTTCAGTTCATGTGTCGTAAAGTTCATGTCATGTCTAGGCCCCTTTGCTGGTTTCCGCCATGGCGGATAGTCGGATATTCACAAGCTTCAGTTTCGCCTAGTTCCAGCCTAGTTTATGATCAACATCTATATACCCTCCGATACACGCGAAGCTAGCTTTGATGGCCTACGTCCCATATCCGTGGGTAAACGCCAACTTGCAAAGCCCTGTCTCGGACCTCATACGTAGCAGCAGCTGGATTATACAAGACCATTCGCCGTTGAATTTATATCCTATGCCACCCGTGCCCGTTTCAACCAAGCTAGGGTCTTCTTTGTCTCTAGAAAGAAACGCAAAGCAGCGACAACACTTTGTGAGATGTGAATAAGTATAGACAGGCACCCGTTCAGACTTTGTGCACGAAGTCCAACTGAATCCCTGCGCTTTCTATAAATTTGAAACCGACGAGTAAGTATGTTTGCGAATAGGGAGCGCGTGTTATGGGACTCGGACCAAGTAGAGTCTTATACGCAGTAACATCCATCATTTGTTAGGCGAAATCAGGCATTCGCTTTCGTCTGGCCTTTCACCGCTATTGATGTTATTGATGCTATCAATCGCTGGTTGCAGAAAAAGTGGATTCATCAAGTCAGACCGTATGGTTATGAGACACGGCACCGGGCCATGTGTCTCGTCAGGAGATGGACGCAAGGTAGGGATCGATCGATCACAGCACGGCGAGACCGAATGCTTCAGGTAACGGGTTATGATGTTATCAGATGAGAACTTAGGGAAGTGCTCCCGAAAGAGGGAGCAAGAGAAGACAACGTAAGTAGTGGGGAAACCTATAATACGATGATTGATCTGCCTACTTGACGTTTTTGTTACGACACAAGTTAACACGAGGGCGAGGACGAAAATAACATGGTTACATTCTCCTTGATCTACTACTAGGACACCCAGGGAGAAATCAAACAGGGCCTCAACAATTTATGGCAACATCCGTAATTACCGGCCAATCCACCGAGACTCTAGGCGGTGATCGACAGAAGATACAATAATGTGGAGTATCGGGCAACAGGTCGACTCGTTGGTATGATGCTGGGAATAGGGTAGCAAAACAAGTCTCACGCCTTTACATGAGGATGGTATGAGTACCCTTTCACATAGGGCAGCGACTATTCTTTACTGGGTCATATTCTCTAAAGCCTTGATTGAGTTTACTTTAGTTACATATAAATAGTTACAGCGAGGTATAGATGGCGGGGAAATAGTATTAACGTTATCTGCTAGAAGCGGGCATCGGGCTCCTGGGGGCTCTTCACACTCGATGCAACACCGGATTTGCAAAAGCCTAGGTCTCCCTCATCGGTTTCATTCTCAACATTTCCATCCCGCCCCTTTACTCCGAGTAGAAGCATACCGAGTTCGCCGGAACCAACCCTGTAGACCAACGCATACATCAGGGTTACTCAGGGGATTAAAATCTGCCGATGCTAAAAAAAGAATCCCCAGCCGGCAGCTACGGAATGCAGGGAGTGGCAATTGTCTGCACCTCGAGGGTACGTTACAGCTGATCCCTCGACAGAAATCCACAGCAATAAACGGACGACTGCTCAAATTGATTGAATGGCCTGGCTGCGGGTACGTAAAGGGGCGGTGCAGCATTCCAAGGCCGACAGAGGCCCGCGTGGTAATTGGTGGAGGAACGGATAACTCGCTCGTGAATGCCGTCACTATTAGAACAACAAGCAATATATCTCTGACGTTATCGGCCTAGTTGAGTGGGAAGCCGGCATTGCAGGAGGACATGGGCTATGCGGGCCCCAGCTTCGCCAAGACGGCCCTGGAGCATTTTCTCGTATTGGGCAAAAAGTGACGTCTACAGGGCCCGCTACCTCCTTAGGCACGCATTTTAACTCATTACATACGAGAAGATCTTCATGGAGATCCGACGTTGCCTTCGTTTTGGGTGCTTATAAAAGAGCCTGGAAGAACCCGATATTCGAGTTTACTTTAACCCACCCATCAACCAACTCTTCTACATCATCATCACCACAACTCATCCACTCAACCAAACAACCTTCGTCGTCGACCTCAATCCTTCAACATGCAGATCAAGAACCTCCTCTTCCTCAGCGGCCTTGTTGCTGCCGCCCCCTCCCCCCAGGCC
>JABEYC010000789.1:0-53689 GCA_013266195.1 Fusarium zealandicum | reverse complement strand
GTGTCTTTATCAGCTCCAGGGAGGGATTTTTACACGCTGGCTATAGCGCTGCTGTAGGGCGGAATTATAGTTGGGCCGGTGTATAAATATATGTGTATTAATGATATTTAAGTAAATTGAATACTTTTTGACGTTCAAATTACCTCTTTTTTTTATAATTTAAATGTTATTATTGATTATATAGAAATAGCTACTCCGTATATAAGGAGGGAAACATACGGAAGGAAAATGCAATCGGTGAAATTCTCAGAGTTATGTAATAGTTATCTAACTTATTAGTACGAATAATAATACTGTTTAAATAAAGCCTAACTACTTTAATATAATCTTAATATTATGAATAATAAGCGAGCGCGTTAAAAATTCCCTCATGTACCTTACTTTCTATCTAATTAATTAATTCTAAACTACGTAATATATTATAGTTTAACTAAAAGTCTAGAGTCTTTTTTATACTTTCAGTCTAAGTAGCAAACTCTCCTATAGTACAGGGTAAAAATACGAGCCCCCCACTAGTATTAGTAGCTTACTTTCTTTTATATAGATTGAAAATCTCAAGGTCACGTGACGACGAAAAGTCCCTCAGACCTTCAATCTGAATCTCCCTTCACGTATCAATTATCGCACAATCAATCGAGGCATTTACATTAAATTAGAAGATCAAATATTATCTCAATCGATTAGTCCAATCGCTTAATTAGCCCAATCCTTCGCCAAGATTATGCCACCCAGTTATCGGCGCCGATCGCAGCCTCATCTATAACATTGAAGACATATGATTCCTCTCTACCGTGACTGCTAAAAATAAATAGGCCTTGCTACTTAAATCAGCCTCTTCCTAAAGTAAATAAGCATAGTTATCGAGGTTTTATCCTCGGTCACATAGTTAAGATGCTTGACATTCTTCGTGGCTACTGTACCTTGTCGATAAGAGGCCATTATATAAAGTATATGAGAGGGAACAGCATTAAGTGAGAGTGGGAAAAGAAAGTACTTGCTGTTCCTTCTTTCGAACCACCACTTGGCCCTTCCAGTAAGGACCTGAGCAAGCTGAGGTGAGCTAGAAACTCCTGGACTTGAGCTAAGCTTGGAGGCTTGCGTCTAGGATGTGAATCCGGGCAGAATGGCTTCATATGGACGAGACTGTGCCTCTTGCTAATTTGATTTGTCTTTCTCATATGACCTCTAAACTCTCCCTCTCCAGCTTCTCGGTTTAAATACTTCTACTCGTCCTCTCATTTATTCCGTGTGGGCCGCTGTGCCCTCGCCATCTTTGACTCGGTTCCTTTCTTTTAAAGCCGTCGCTAACGTGCGTGTACTTGAACTTCTTTCTAGGGCCTATTGGCCTGCGCCGCCGTAGTACACGCTGGGTCGTGCAGACCATTAATAAGCAAGCAAGTCGCTTCCTTTGATAAGTTACTGGAGGGCTGCTTGATAGATATGGCAACTGATACTATCATACTTTAGCCACTTCCGATATCTCTCATTCATCTACCGTCTCCGAACCGGCCAGTACTACCTCTTCCCTCGACGTCTGCGATCAGATTAAGCACCTGCTTGGGTCCGATGCTACCCCTGTTTGCTCGTCGTGCTTGGGACTTCGCCCCATGACGGTAAATGTGACGGCCATCACGGTTCGCACCGAGTATCGAACGACGACACTGCCGCCGCCGACACAGTCAACCACGTTCGACGTGTAAGTCACTTTAAAGTAGCTACTTTATATATGTGCAGTGGCTGATGAGAACCCGGGAGGGTGTGATAGGACGACCACCGTATTTATCACGAGCGAGGAGACGCAATTCTCGCAAGATCCAAACCAAACCCAGTTTCAGACTGTTACCGAGCCCCTAAAGACCGTTTACAAACACTAGGGCCTGCAGAAGCGAGCCGCGGTCAACCATGTCCTGGCCAGCCTCGAGGAAAAATACTCGAACGCGATCGTAACCGAGGGCTGCAACTGCGTCTACGAGCCGGGCACCGAGACTGTCACAGAGACGGCCATGTTTACCAGTGAATCAACACAGGACGTGGCCAGTGGAACCGTTACGACCGTGGTCATTACGCAAACTCGATACGTTCCGGTGACGCACGAGGTGGACATAAAGGTATGCTTCTGTCTTCCCTTGACGTGACGCACGATCTCTGGCTCTAACAATCATGTCCCGATGCAGACCACGGTTAGAACAACGAATACCGATGCCTTCTAGGCCACGACCATAGTTGTCCCAGACCCTATCGTCAGGCCCGTGGTATGCAACGCCAGGGGCTTTCCAAACCAGGACACAGCATTCAACTTTTCGGCCGACTGCAACAGCAATCAACGAGACTGCATCTCAGGGTGCAAGGCCAATGCCCGCTGCCTAGCGACCGGCTTTTACCTTGTAACTAACCCTTCGACCGGCTCGACGACAGGGACTTGTCGCTACTACGATAAGCCTGTCACGGATTCTACCGACCTGGGTTCGGGGTACTATAACTTTAACGACAAGGACTGTCCAGCTGCGGTGTAAGATAGAGCAGGGGGGCTAAACCCACTCGATTTGGTTAGTACGTGATGAAGGATACATGTGCCATCATCTTGTATATAAAGGGGTGTCTATCGAGTCGCAGTCTATATCTTTCTAGAGTACGTACTATACATCCCCTGCACCATGACCATCCTTTCGTAGAAGTAATTTGTCTATTTGTATTAGTCTAATACATTGGACTATTTCATCTAAGCATCCTACTAAATAGACAATAGGCATCTCAGTTCTAGTGTTAGGGGCGTTTTCTGTGTGGTCTGTGTGGTCTCTAGATATGTGTTAGGCTTCCTCCTGATGATATAGATTTAGATGATATAATAGGTATAATAATAAACCTAGCCAATTAGTATCTTCGATAGGATTCTAGTACTGAACATAAGAAACTGCCGCCTTCACTCTCCTTTGGAGTCTAGCTGTCCTCACCGCGCCTTTGCAAGTTGACTGCAAGTACTCACCAAGCCAACTGCGTGGCAGATTCCGCCAGCATATTCATGGTAACTCTTAGATTCAAACCGACTCCTTGGCTAGTGGAACTGATAGAAGCCGCACTGGTCCCATCGTTGACATCCTTGCCTTCTTTACCGTCGTTGTCGCTCTGGCTTCCTTGGCTTTCCATTCTACGAGACACCTCCGTCTGGGTCTCCTTCGATATGCGTTTTTCACTTAGTCTCCGTTCCTTTCCCCTTTGCCTTATCAATATCAGTCGACTGGTAAACAAAAGGGACAAAAGGCACTGCAGTGGTGGCTACAAGCGACGTCAATTGGCTTTTCTCCAGATTTTCCTTCGTAGTGACAATGTGCGCCCCCGAGGAGATCTTGATATAAATAGCAGTTGACCATGTGTTCAAAGCCCAATACGAAACACTGTTTCACGGCCAAGCCAGGTCAGTAGAATCCCTCAAGACGTTTCAGATTTCGGCCCTCGTTAATTCAAGAGCGAATATTCAAATCGATGGACTGATCTGATGTTGTGACTTTGCACCCCAACTATCACGCAGTGAATTTCAGTGAACTTTCGTGCCCCCAGTCCAGTTAACCTGTGGTCGCTTGTGGCGTCTTTATCATATGGCATGACTTTCCTTCATTATGTCTGAGCGATGGGCCAAATCGCCGTGGCGGTAATAAACCAGTCTCAGCCAGTATATATATATATGGCTGTCTTAATAACGGACACTTCCCTTTGTCTAGACGAAGATGTTGCAGCTGCGTTCTCTTGTCCTTCTCCCTCTTCTCTAGCTGACCATCTTTATTCTTTTTTGTGCTTTCAACGTCAGACTCTTTGCAAATCAGCGGTTTTGCGGGAACTCAGGTCGCAACGACCGCGTTACCCATCCAAGACTCCGTCCTCTTTAAATGTCTTGAGTGACAATGCAGCCGTGTCCAACTATCTTACTACAGCAATAAGTTACAAGGCAATACGTGATGAAATGTCACTGCAGCTGCATCCGAGTAACTTATATCCCATATTTTTATACACTAAAATACTTTCGAGAAGTGTTCTATCCTTGAGTCCGAGTCTACTAAAGTAGTATTAGTATGTTTGATAGTCTATTTACTATGTTTTCATCCTCTGAACTTTCCCTGGTTTAGGGTAAGCGTTCTAAAGGTCTCGACAGGTTGTCTTTGCACGTTTCTTGCCTTTTCTAAAACAATTATCTCTGGTGGTTTTATATATACAATATCACCCTATCTTACGGCCGTAGCAGTTATCTCGGTCTAGGCCACGCTGTCGTCCTAATTAAAAGATTATGGCAAAGTTAGTGAAGAGTGAAAAGAGCAATGGCAGTTGTATCCACTTACTACGATTGGTCGATGACATGCTAGTCCCGATCTACTCTAGTGCCTACCATTTTGGGACTGATTGTTGCTATGACACGATCCTGGCCAATCCAAGTACTCCATCTTATCGGAGCTTATCTAATAATAAACAATGACTTCATCTAAACATCTACACGTGTGTCACGATATATTCATTGTCGCAGGCGTGTTTTGAGACCTTGTACAGGTATAGTCACTCTATCCGCTATCAACTCTGCTATACCCTTGACTCGCGACACTGTCCACCTTCAATATCCTCCCAGGCTTCATGACCACCCCAGAGTCCGATTCGCTAGATGCGTTCATCGACAGCTGGCTTGACTCTGTCATCCATTCTCTGCCGCACTACGTGACGACAGGGCAGTTTGGAGTAGAACCAGACCAACCTCGCTTCCAGAAAAAGCGCGACCGTATCGACATGCCGACACCTCCGCAATCCTCCTCGACCCCGACGCGGAGCTCACGCAGACAACAACGGTCCCCGAAGAGACCTCGACCCGACGATTCCATCGACGAAGCCGACTTAGATCAGCCCGATTCCACTTTCGTGTACGATAGTCTTTTCGATCTTGACAAGACACCTGCAGCCTCGACAAGCGCCAGAAACATACCCCCTCTCAGCATCCCAGCTCGCCCAATCTTTCGACAGCCTCCAAGCCTGCCATCCACCGACGCGTCCTCTGCCCGCTCTCCTTCACGTACTTCGAATACCCGATCCACAAGTCCAGTCAAACGCTCAACGCTTGTACTGCTCAAAAAGCCATTGTATTATGTGCCCATCCAGGACGACCCGACGACCCAGCTCCCCGGTGATATCCTACCCACTTACGACCGAATCATCGACATCACAATGCACCGCGAAGAGTTTTTACCTCGCTCGATCGAGTCGGAAATAAGGTCTATGCATAGGAGAAATATGGTCAAGAAAGGCTGGTTCTTTGACGATCCAGACGAGGACGCTACGGCGCGGCATACAGAAGAGCTCGTGGCTCTTCGAAGGATTGAAGAAGGCGCCAAGACCTGCCAGGCTGAAGAAGCCTCTGAGGCTGCTTGGAATCTCGAAGTTCATGCTCCTTTGCTTAAACTGGCCCTTGGCCCGTTCTCCTCATTGCGTCGCGACCTTCTCACCGCAGCTAGGATTAGCAAGCCCTTCATTCCCGAGATGCAGGCTGCTTCCAAGTACGACTACACGCGTGCCAAGATGGTTGATCTGGGCATTCGAGTACACCCGTCTCTCTCCATCTCAGAACGAATTCGCGATGCACTGATTGGTCTCCCCGAGAACCAACGGTGCGTTAATCAGACCACGTACGGGCCCGTTAGAAACGACCCCATTGCTCTTGTTATCGAAACCAAGATATCGGTTGGCGAACTGGAAGAGGCAAGGTTACAGCTCGGGATCTGGATTGCCGCCTGGCACCAACGCATCCACGCGTTGATCGAGGCATCTTCAGCACGTGCTGCCGCGATACCCATCATCACTTTGCCTCTGATCATCACCATGGAACACGAGTGGCGGCTACTATTTGCGTGTGATAGGGGTGATAGCATTGTACGTGTCTCTCTTTAATCCTCATTGTTGACCTTATATCAAGAGAGACGAGCTGACCAAACCTCAGGAGATTATTGAGGATATTGCCATTGGCGATACAAGAGGCTTGATTGGATTATATACTATCCTTGCCACGCTGCGGACACTCGCCTCTTGGATGCAAGAAGAGTATCTGAATTGGATCAAAAGGCTATTTAACCCTGTAGCACCGTAAGCTTGGTATTCTATAAATGTCTAATGACGAACACTCTAAACTCATAACTATCCGACTGTCATATCGCTCTACTTGCGCATATCGGATTAGGTTTAACTCTCTCCCGAGAGACCTTGTAGTAGCTTTGAAATCTGCTCAAGATGGCTTATGGCTCGGCGTAGACTCGTCGGATAGCCAATAGGTCTTTAGGCGAATGGGTGTTGGTCTCTAACGTAGTCGACTATATGTTAATAGGCATAATAACAACGACGAAACACTCGGTTTGCCTCTCTTTCCCATGCCTCTTGAGAACGCGACTGGATTTATAGTAAACCTATGCCAAGCCCTGTTTCAATTCCTCTACCTGTGAGAACGGCTCGCAATCTTTCTTCCGCTTCTGTCTATCACGTCCGAGTATGCATCTTTCTACTCTATCATCTCCCTGTTACCAAGGCGACTCTTGCATGGCATTTCGATGCTGTGTTAAGAAATTGTCCACTTAGCCTATTCGTGACTAATCTCGGTGCTGCCGTGGTCCTCAACGAAATGGCAAACACTATGCCGATGATAGAAGGACAAAAAAGAGCCGAATCTATATTGGCAGCAGCCCAGTGCTACAGGTTCATGGTCAGAGTCAATGATCCAGAACCCGCAATCTAGAGGAGCATGAAAACACTTTCTATGATCTCCAGAGTCCTTGCAGCCACAGCTGTTACTATGTCATGTCTTGACTCTCGTTGACTCCCACCTTCATCGAGATATCGCGTTGTACTACGAGGCCCTGGCCAATCAGTAGAAAATCCTCGTTTCATCAGAATGAATTTATCATCTATACAGATGACGGTTAGCCCGAAGCCCGGAAAGTATTCTCAATCGTTTCTACCACTCCATCTAAAGTCAGCCCAAGTTCAAGCGCCTTGAACGTTTACGCAACAGTCCCGATCGTAGCGATTTCGCAGACGGGTGTCACTGCGCTCTGGCTTCTGAGAGAAACAGTCGGCCGAGACAGTTGAACCAGTCAGCGGGGTTCTGTTGGAAGATATATCTGAAGACGGCGTTGTTATCACATAATTCCTTACTGGACTGCCAATGTCGTCAAGCTTGGAACAGAGCCACATGACGAATCTGAACTTGTTGATCAAACGGATAACGTGCAGGTCATTTTGCACAAATCTCTCTAAGATATCTATTCGGTTGGAGGGACGGGACAGGGTGATGTAAAGTTGGTGCTCTTGGTTACGAGAAAAATAGCTCGATTACGCAGATTGACAGAAAGAGAGATTTGCCTCTGGGATGGGCCATCGCAGACGTGGCAAGGAAGCGTTGAGCGGGGTTTAGCTGCATGTTACTTCTATTGTCTATCCCCATGCTTCTGCAATTGGAAATATAGACGAGACCGGATGCTGAACACAGTAGAGGCTGTGATAGAGGCTGTGAATGAAGATCTGCGACATGGTGCCATTTACAATGGAGTTTATCGTACATATTGCCCGAGATGACAGTTGAAGCATATGACGCACCGACATAACATTAGTCAACGGCAAGTCTCCAGACTAACTAGATATTAAATAAAACAGCGATGATTTCCAGTAAATGACCAACCGCCGCAAAGGGTAAAGTCAGCAACCGGAACTCGCAGCGTCCGATGCGCTGCGACGTCATGGATTCCAGATAGATGATCGAGTGGAACGATTAATTAATAAGCGGAACGTCGTTATTACCGTTAATTTTGGCGCATGGATGAAAACCTCCGCTCCCGAGGTCTTGGTTTGGGAGAATACTACGCTGTACGTCAGGATGATACAGTCGACACGCTTTTGCATGGATGGCATATCACAATCTAAAATAAAAGCTTCAGCATAACTATCACACGCTTTATTTAAGTATATTTATTGCACATTGCTAGACTAAGAAACCACAATCTAGTCCTTTGGCGGCCAAGTGAGCCCTCAACCCAGTATATCATACAAGAAGCTCAGGAGTCGCTGCCCAGTTCCTGATACAGTATCTACTCACGTATCTAGATCTGTCCATGACGAGCTCAGCTGGATCACCCTCGCGTATCCTGGATGCTTGGCAAGTCCTCTCAAAGACCGTTTTCCAATCTCCGTTGTGACCAGCCCGACCAATAAACGCGACATGTTTTATAAGCCTTCGCAAAATGATCGACAAAAACAAGATCATGTCAAGGGACCCCGGACAACGTCAAGGCGGGTCTGCTAGCATCAACCTAGGATAAATGCCGTATCAGTATTAGGCAATCAATAGATTCTTTTAGCACCGCAGCTCACAGCCAATTGTAGCCAAGGTCTCTGTCTCGGTACGACCTCATTAGTGCTTTCTCATGGAGAGATGCCGGTTATCCATTCTAGTACTCGTCCTATGGGTAGGATACGTCAGAACTTGCCATGGCCAGCTGATGAAGATGAAGCGAGATCTGGGGCGAGTAAAAGGGAAATGACGAAGGTCGGAACGTAACGGGATTCTATAAAGGCGCGAATCTCTTTCTGTGAAGAGCACGGTCGAATCCTTCATCCATCCATACAAGGAGATCCGACTTTTGGGCATATCTCGCTCAGTCTCAGCCGGCAAAATGCGATTTTCCTTGTTCGTTGCTGCGCTCTGCGCACCGTCTGCCATGGCCTTCCCCTGGCTGGCGCCCGACGGAATGGATGCCCTTCTCCAACACCCAGAGGCCCGCAAGGAGATCGACCGACGACTCAAGGAGCATCAGGCTGGCCAGACAAGGGATGAGAAGCGACATGAGCCCCGACAGCTTGGTACCGGCGCGTTGGGCGGAGTCGTGACTCTTCTTGGCGGAACAGTCGAGGCAGTCATGGACAACGTCCTCGGTCTTATCCCCACCAACAGGGCCGTCAAAGGCCTGCACAAGTTTCCCGAGGGTTCGTCTAGTCTAGCATACATCACATTCCATCGCCTTGCATAACTGACGTTGCATCCAGCCGATCACCCGTTCCGAGCACCCGGTTCTAGCGATCAGAGAGGCCCCTGTCCTGGCTTGAACACTCTGGCCAACCACGGTTGTAGGCATCCCAACCCATTTCTAGTTGTTTGCAGACACGATACTGATGGCCAATACTAGATATCCCCCGTAATGGCATTGCTACTATCGGCCAGATCCAGGCCGGCACCGCCAAGGTGTTCAACATGGGTGCTGATCTGTCGGCCCTGCTGGCTACTGGTGGTGCCATCGATGGTGGTGATATCCTCTCCCAGAAGATGAGCATTGGAGGCCCTGACAAGCGAGTCGGTCTCCTGAACGGTGCTCTAAACAAGATCTTTGGCACGCCTTCAGGAATATCTGGTCACGGTAAATACCTGGAGCTTGGGACATTTCATGACATTCACTGACGCTGCCAACAGGAAAGTTCAACGAAGGCGATGCATCCGCCACCCGTGAAGACTTTTTTCTCAACGGCGACAACATCTCTTTCCAGCCAAAGCTATTCAAGCAGCTGCATCAGCAAGCTCTAGCCAAAGGTGACGGCACCTACAGCGTCGGTGCTATCAAGGAGCACTTCAAGAACAGGTACAAGGCCTCCAAGGCAGCCAACAGCCAGTTCTACTTTAACCTTCCAAGCGCTGGTGTCGTCATGGGAGCTTACTACTTCATCCCCGGCTTCTTCTCCAACGGCACCATAGGAGCTGGTGGTATCGCCAACGAGGCGTCCATCACGTCCTTTTACGGTGCCAAGCCGTCTACCAAGTACGGATGGAAGGATCCTAACCGGAGCTACACCCACGTACCGGAGCGCATCCCAGAGGTCGGCTGGTACCGCCGTTCGACTCCCATGACCATCCCCGAGGCCGTGGGTGCTATCCTCGATGTTTTACTGTACGCTCAGCCTGCATTTGGCGGAGCGGGTGCCGGCCAAAGCTGGGTAGTAGGCCCCGTGAGCGTCCCCAACAACCCCCAGGCGTTTGGGTGCTTCTTGTACAACGCAATCTACGCCAACTTTCCCTCGGAGCTGTTCAACTCGTTCACCGCCTTGCAGTCGGTTGTCAACCTTGTTTCCGGCAAGCTTGCGCCGGGGTACAAGGCTCTGGGGTGCAAGGTCGACTTTCCTGATGCCAAGGGCTCGTCGGCTACTAAGAAGTACGAGAGTTACTCCAAGAAGTATGTTGGTCCGGCCAAGACAAAGGCTGTGGGCAGTGGTTGGTATAAGAAGTAACGCACGAGCTGACACTGGGACTTTAATTTGTATTTATTATAATGAGACAACGAAGATATACGGTTCTCAGGACCATCGAATGCGCCTTGTACCGCAACGCTGTGGATTAGGGATACATGGCTCATTCATCGCAAGCTGGTCCTCTGCAACGTGATTCGCCTGGGTGACCTCTCAAAGGGAATAGGGCCAGTAAAGACCTGCAGTGCAATAGTATTACTGAGCCAGCCTCAATCAACAGCCGAGTCGCGCTTTCTGATAGCTGTGTGGACAAGTACAATGCAGGACCCAATAAACTGACTCTACCAACCCAACCCCTGTGGACTGTAAATACGTAGAAAACATCAGTCCCGGGCATAAGAATCGGCCCTTTTTCCAATCCCCGCATTTGTGTGGATAATTAATTGTGCCGCGTGACCGTGAATAGCAAGTGTCACGTTGAGAATTGCTTATTTGATTGTGCTGCTGGGGTGGGTGGCATCGAGCTTCCCAGGGCGCCCCTGAAGCGCAGGCGGGTGAAAGAAAACAGGGGCGATATTACCGGTAGAATTGCTGGTAGCCTCAGCCCTTATTTGTTTCACCTATTCGCGGTGTAGCGCGCTTATTACCCCTTGGAGTGGCAGTGCTACGTTGCAGATCAAATGTTCCAGTCTCCCTCCAAGGGCATGGTTGGTTGCACTGAGCATGTCAGCTTGGCCCCAGCTTGGCAAATATTATCACCTTTAACATGTACTACGCAAACCCAGCGCAACATAACTACATTCCATGTGTAAAACACCATCAAGATGCAGCTCTCAATCATCCCCTTGCTCGCCCTTCCCAGTCTGATCAACGCCATCAGAGTCCCCTCGGTCAACGTCCCAGCATGTCCCCAGGTCGGCACCATCAAGTACTCCAAGTCGGTCCCTGACCAGACCGCCTTTCCTCTCACGCAGGTCGACCTCTGCTACACAAAGACCTCCATCGCCTTGACCTTTACTGCCCACGACGAAACCAACTTCTACTTTGACCCCAAGCAAGGCACCAATGGCCGCATCTGGCAGTACGAAGTGATGGAAGCCTTCATCTACAAGGGCACCGATGACCCCCAGACGTACCTAGAGTTTGAAGTCAACCCCAATAACGCGACGTATCAGGCGTTTATCTACAACCCGTCCAAAGCCCTGGCTGAGGGCGCGCCTTTCGACCACTTATATGTCTCGGATCCTGCTGCGGATGGCTTCTCTGCTTCCACAGTGCTTAACAAGTACGCCGACCGTTGGGTTAGCAGGGCCAAGATTCCTCTGGGTATCTTCAATGTCAATGACGGCGCTGCCAAGGGTACCAAGTGGAGGATGAACTTCTTTCGGACTGTGACCAGCCCATCAACATTTCCGGACCAGAAGCTTGGTGCATGGAGTTGTCCAAACAAGCCCAATTTCCATATTAGCAAATACTTTGGACATGTCAATTTTGTTTAGAGCAAGTGATTGGTTTGGGTACAGCAAAAGGCATCGATGTTAACCTAGAATGTTGGCTACATTGCTTGCATTGAAAATTATCGTGAGCTGCCTTTTCATGAGTCCTGTTTTTTTCTGTTCATCGTAAATAGTTGAGCATGATGAAACATACATGGTCGTCTGGCGAATGCTTCACCGGAAAAGGAATGCTCAGTGCATATCCAGACCCTAACTTGTTTATCACGCTGAGCGCAGAAGTAAATGTATAGCTTTCTCGTCATGATAGATTAGACTACCTAGGTACACACTTTCCACATCGGCTTGATAAAGTATTTGTAATTCAAAGTGAGTTACCTACCTGCCATTGATTCAAATTCATCTCATCCTAGAGGCCCTCACAAAAGAAAAACAGCACTATATCGCAATCTTCCTGGGTCAAACAATCGGTGGCATCGATTATGCAGCACTCTTCTCCGGGTGGCCCTGTGGCAGGACGTCGGCAAGGGTCTCGTCGGTGCCCTTGAGATCGTCCACTGTATCAACGTGGTCACGGATCTTGAGGATGATAACGGGAGCTGCTACCACGAGAGAGACCGCGAGGAGAGCCCAGTTGCTGATAAACTCTGCCTTGTAGGAGAGCTTTCGAGCGTCGAGGTTGTTGACAATAGCGGCTCCAGCAGACTGGATTCCCTTGTAGAACCCAACATAGTTTGCAGATCGACGACCAGAGTTGGAGAGTGCGCCGATGAACCTTGTTGGCCGGTTAGCAACTTGAACAGGCGAGAAGATGAAGATATATAGACATACCAGTAGACACTTGCTTGCCAAGCAGCGTCGTAGAAGCCATAGAAGATATACAGAAACATTGGCCCAGCGTAGCCCTTGTCTGACCAATCTGCAGGCACAAAATCCGAGTCTGGTGCCACTGACTCACGGGTGTAGGTCTTTTCAAACGCATGCCCGCCGCCCCAGATTGCAAAGGTAAGAACAAAGAGGCCAGCTAGAGCAGCCTTTGCTCTAACAGTTCGTCGAACACGGTCGATATCGAGGAGATAACCCCAGATAGCGGCAGCGATAATCTGAGCTAGCCAGTAGAGAAGGCCGTTGAGAGCTTTGGTTCGCGTGTTGAAATAAGCGCCATTCACTGAGTTCTGCTGGTAGACGTAGAACCAGTTGGACGAGAAGAACATGGGGAAGAGGAGGAGCACAAAGGGTTCGAACTTGAGCGTTTCGTAAAGTCCGAGAAGCTCGCTCTGCCATGTAGGGTTCTTCATCAGGATGACGCGAGATCCATCCTTGCGGATAATGTCACCAGCGTTGCAAAGAGTGAGAGCGAGGAAGGCACCAAAGAACATGAGCACGATGAACCCGATGTAGGTGCCGTCGCTAACCGTCTTGTTCTCTTTGATGTTGATGTTTTCGCCGAGGGGGATCTAGATAGAGAGGTTAGGCGTGAGAAGGAACACGGACAAAGATGCATGCCCAGGACTAGAGGTAACGCAAGCTTACCAGACTGCCAATAACGGCTCCCATGTTGAAGATACCCCAGAACCAGGCAAAGTACTGTCCCTTTTGGTTCTCATGCGGATAGGAAATCATGATAGTGCCCTGTGCCGTCCACAAGAGCGCAGCACAGAGGCCCAGCCAGACACCGGCAAAGAGGTTGAAGCCAGGGACGTGATCGTGAACCGATACCAGCAGGCTAATGGCGTAGATACCGTATCCGACGCCGCCGAAAGCAAGACAGATTCGTATGCCGAGTTTGTTGACAAAGGTGCCGCCAAAGAATCCAAAAATAGCAAAGGTGCTGTACAGGGCCGTGTTCTGTCGCATGTCAGCGTGGTCATCTCACCTCAGAATCATGGAACACAGGTACTGACCATGTTATCGGCCAGCGTCGGGTCAGTCTTTCCACCTCCTCCCAGGCCGCCGAGGGCGTTGAACATGCCGGGACACATGAAGCACACAAAGGCCACCATTCCCAGCTGGATCTTGGGCGACGCGTACCAGGGGAGTGATCGGCCAAAGAGGCTGAGCTGTCGATACTTCCACCCGCGAGGAAAGGCTGGCGCTTCGGTCGTCCCCAGGCCGGTTCCTGCATGGCTCGACATGTTGCGTCCGGCTTCCACCTCGGCAGCCGGGGCGGATTCAATATTGGCGGATTTATTCGCAGACATGGTTGTCGTTGTGTAGATGCTGTGGTTTATCTCCGGACAGAGAGGGCGACCATCCCAGGCTGCTAGGCGCGGGTACTACACCTTTAAAGGTCCAAAGAAATGTCGGATGGAGGGTATAGCTGAGTGCCAGTGTTGTCAACGTCACGGTTGGATCCCAGCGCGTGTGGCTCTTCTCGCAGAGGTCACGCGAGGTGAGATTGCTGTGTTCCCATGCGACGTTACATGACGTTATCGCTTGGACGCGTGTGGGAGATGCTGATAGGCAGGTCAGATTAGGTAGCTGAAGCACTGATCGAGTCTAGACACCTTCCCCAAGGGCTCGCTAGTGTGGCAGGGAGAGCAAAGAGGGGTCAGTCAGCTTCGGGTTTTGCATAGCAACGGCGGTCCGTGGGAGGGCTTGTTGCTGTGGGATATGGCACGTCACCTTGTGCGACTGGTAAGGTGATAATCGGGTATCAGCCTCAGGTAAAATGGGTATCTTTGGTCCAGGTATCGAGATAAGACGTGTTGCCAATGGATGAAGATGGAGAGGAAAGATGGTGTAGGATGGGGGATGTCGAGGAGGCTGATTTCGACTGGATACTTGGCCTTCAAATTGTGCAAAGAGTTGAGCGTTACATAAACACACCGGCACTGAGTTACCTGGAGTCATGTGAGTTTATTATAGGTTGTATATATGAGTAGGTAGACAGCAGGAAATGGGAATACTGGGTAAGTACCAGATAAGGTAGTAGGGTAGAGTAGGGTAGGTCGAGCCGGACAGTAGGAACGTAGTATATAGACGATAAGGATATAAATAAGCGATAATACGATGCGACATCGAGGCCTAACAGATACTAGAAAGACGTAAACGGCGCTTTTAGCTTGATTCTTCTCTCTGTTTTCGTTATAACTCTTTAGCAGTCGGCCGTAGTACGCAAACCACATCCCAATTCGGTGGATCAAAGTCAAAGTACATAAATAATAGACTTCGATGCCAGAATGTCGAACCAACGTTTGTAGTATATTCTAGTTGGGGGCCACAGCTGTCTTTGTTGAGCATGGCCAAGAACAAGCTGGAATGTTGTGAGCCCGCAGTCTCTTGGCGATGACGCCTGGAGAGGCATCTTGACGTGAACAGTCAGGGTACAACATGGCCGCATCACAAGTCAAAGCTACATGTCAAAGTACTTGAACATAGCTTCGAGAACTCTACATAGTATACCTTCAAGTGCCATTACTTCACGAGACGGGAGCTAATCTCCAACTACATGTACAAATGCGTATCAACTGGTGAGGTATTTCCATGGTGCGGAGTCAACTTCTCGTCTGCATGCAGTATCACGGGCCAAAGCGGCCAACGACGCGTCGCGGATAGCCTCCCCGGCATCATCCATAGCCGAGCACTTATGCCTATTGGGTCTAATTATCCGTAGCTGTCAGATCATTTGTGGAACCTTTGCGTCCAACTGCATGAGTCTCAGGTCAAGCGAAGGGATAGGTCGCACTGAGGGGACGTGGCCAACGCTCACAATCTTGCTTTTCTTCTCAACATTGTTCTTTTCAGGCTTCCATCGTAACAATGTCTGATCCTCAGAGACCAGCAAACGACCCCGAAACCGAGGCTGCGGCCCCAGTGCAGTCTGAGGCACCCGCTGCAGGCAACCCAGACATTCTTCCGGCTCAACATTGGGTGCAGCTGGCAGAGGTTGGTCGCGACCAGGGTTGAAAGTGCGAAGTAGGCAGCAGAGGAACTGATTCCGTGGATAGCAGTCTCAAGACCGCCAAGATGATGCCGATTCGGCTCTTGGAGATAACGCCAGTAGCTCTGCCTCTTTGTCGTCTTCTATTCTTCAGTACAGAACTATCCATGGCCGAACATATCACAGCGACCAAGGAAATGCCGAGTATTGGTAAGCGAGCCGGACTTTTATCGCCGAACTACATGTACTGGTACTGACTTGTACGAACAGGGCTTCAAACGACGAGGCACAAAACGAGGCATTGGACATCATGTGAGTGTCTGGGGGATAGACGTGGGCTAATGTTGACAACTCGTGCAGCCATCATGTCCTGACTCTCCTTCTCGATGGAAAGCTTCACCTGGCACCCTTGAAGAAGGACATCCAGGTTCGTTGCACGCCCAACACATGGCAGTCGGTTCTAACAAAGTGTAGAAAGTTGTCGATATAGGAACGGGTACAGGTTAGTCGTGGTAAAAAACAAAAGTCGACGACGGCAGAGTTGTTACTGATATGAAGGCCTCGATAGGAATCTGGGCAATGTGGGCTTCCGAGTGCTGATCTGCCAAGAACATATGGCTAACCATTGTCAGCGACTTTGCTGATGAATACCCCGAGGCATCGGTCATCGGAACTGATGTTTCGCCCATTCAGCCAAGCTGGGTTCCTCCGAATCTTCAGTTGTAAGTTCTTGTCTTGGCACACCCAAGCACATCCTTGTGATATTGACCCCTCAGCCAAATCGACGACTGTACCCAGGAATGGACCTTTGAGGAAAACTCGCTCGACTACGTGCACATCCGTTGGCTCTTTGGCAGCATCATGAACTGGAAAGATCTCTTTCAGCAGGCATACAAGTGCCTCAAGCCCGGCGGCTACATCGAGACCCACGAGCCCTCCATCAACTTCCAAAGCGACGACGGGACTGTTAACGAGAAGACGGCGATGGGCCAGTTCGGCAAGTTCTTTGTCGAGGGAGGCAAGAAGATGGGTCGTTCAATGACGGTTCTGGAGGACGAGACGCAGCGCAAGGCTCTGGAGGAATCTGGCTTCCAGGATATTCACGAGGAGACCTTCAAGGTGGGTGTGATGATAACAAGCCTCAAGCACGTTGTCTAACCAAGATACAGATCCCCATCGGGGACTGGCCCAAGGACCCAAAGCAGAATGAGATCGCGAGGTTCCAACAGCTTGCGGTCGAGCAGGACACCGAGGGTTCCATGATGTACGTGGCGCATCTGTCGGGCTGGAGCAAAGAGGAAGTCACTGTTTATATCGCCCACCTTCGACGGGAGTTTCGCAGCAAGGATATCCATGGGTACTACCGGCAGAGGGCCCTTTGGGCTCGCAAGCCTGAGGCCGCTTGAGAGGTCGAGGTAACGGGCTGCTATCGAGGGTTTTGGCTATTATGGCTGGTGTGAAGTGGAGACAGTAGAGGTATGATCGGAAGCCGAATCTGACTGCATCGACGTGTATATCGTGGGAGGCATTGGACAATAAGAGTCTCATTAGGTGTATGAATCTCATCTTTCGTCTGTACCTGGATATGCAAAACCACAGCTGGCAGCATAGCCAAATTGAAGCTTTGGGAGCTGTCTGGTAGCCTCGGGCTTGTCGCAGCCAGCAGCATCAATATAAACTCTATTACATTACATCATCTTGAAGAGTCTCACGCGATCAAGGTTTCAAGGTTCCAATTAAAGTACGACCCAAGATGCTCGGCCCGTCATCCGATTGCATTAGCGTCATGATGAAACCTAAATAGAGTAGTTATAGAGTGACCAGCGTGGGTACTAGTTTCCCTACATATATATATATACTATGTATATAGACTACTTGTCTGACAATCTCATGTCCTGCTTCTGTTATTCTTGAGCCCTTCCAATCTTTTCCCCATCATCTCCCCCCCTAAAATGCCACCTTATTCTGTCATGCCCCCTATCAATTGCGATGCTGGATGCTTCGACGCCTACCAAATGCGGTAAACCTTAAGCAAGCTATAATGGCACGTCGAAACCCTGTATCAAGTCTAGTTGGTCCAGCGCAAAGCCCAGACACGTCTATCTTTCCACACGACCAGGCGTGGGCTCGTCACTGATAGTCTCGAGAATCTTTGCATCCGCCATCCTTCCGTCGGCGACTTTGAGCACCTCGATAAGACCAAACCTCTCCCCGAGCAGCTTCAGATAAGTGCTGGTAGGGACAGGGGTTGCAGATAAGATAAGCAGCCCCCACTTAGTAATACAACCGTTGGATCTACAGGTGGACGATCTCAACTTACTCTCCCTACCAACAAAGACGCTATTCTGCTCGTCAGCCCCTCTGCTATTGCAAGATGCGCACGACACTTCGGCGCTCCTGCAACGCCTGTGCAAAGTCCAAGCACAGGTGTGATCTTCAGAGTCCCCATTGCTCCCGATGCGTCAAGCGCAAAATCAGCTGTGTCTATGCTAATGAGCCGTTGACCTTGTCGCCAAACGCGTCCGCATCATGGTCGGAGACGTCGGAAGAGCGAATATTCGCTGGTATAAATGATCAAGATCCATCGCATATGGCGAAACAGTCTCCTCAGATATCTCCGGACTGCTCGGTAGGATTCTTAATCCCGGCTGATGCATCCTTCGACCCTTTCGATTCGTATCCTTCGACCAGACTTCCTCGGATACATGTTCAGCGACTGATACACCACTGTAAGCTTCATTACTCACCACCCAGTCAACAATACTCATGCTCTCAGTCCTCTCAAATATCTCATTCCAATACTACCCTCTGGACCTCAACAGGGAGTCCAATCCGTTCATCGTCTCTTGGTGGCCTCTGGCTCTCGCAGATCCGGCGTTGTTTCACGTCTCGATACAGACAGCGTCTCTGGACGAAGAGTTACGAGCACGGAAAGGATTTCATGTTTCAGAACTGCTTATGATTGATTCGGTCTCTCTTGTGAGACGGAAGATCGAGAATGGCATACTGGCTTTCCACGACGAGACACTAAACTCCGTGGTCACCCTGGCTGCTATTGAGGTAGGTCTAGGACTACTTTCCTAAGGGCAGTGCTAAATTATGTGTCATAGCATGGAAAAGGACATGTTGAAGCTAGTAGAACGCATATCGACGGCGTCAAGCGGATAATCAGTCTAAGAGGCGGCATCGACCAGATACGGCAAACGAGCCCGCTTACGGCGAGAATGACTGCCTGGTGAGACCTATGGCTATATCAGATGTGAACACAAGTCTAACTCATCTAGGGTATCGATGCTTGTCACCGGAGTTCCCCAATTCCCGCTCCAAGACGACTTTGGCTACGGAGATGGAATCGCTCCAATACCGCAGTGGTCACTTGCCTCGACAGGCTTGAACCCTCAGGATACGACCCTTGATGGTACCGATATTGACCCTGCCTTGGGCGACATCTTCTCCCGACTTCGCAGCATCTTCCATCAACCAGGAGCTTCACAATTGACGGACACCGAGCTTCACGATCTGACCTGCTTTGTCGTCCACAAGCTGCTGCTTCTTCCTCCGGTGTCGCCTATGGAGTCGAGACAGTCAGCCATCTCCGAATGTCTTCGGTACGCCATGGCGCTATATATGCTCATTATACATGGTACGACATACTACTCCCATGCAGGTCTCGCAGAAACCTTCATACAACAGTTGAGAAACCACCTCGGGAGCTTGGCCGGGATGAACCACCCTCACAGCCCCTTGACGATCTGGATCATCTCTGTTGGCTTGGTTGCCACCGCTGGAACTACGGACAGACGCTGGCTTTTGGACCAAGCATGGACGGCCACCTCGGCTCTCAACTTGTATTCCTGGGAGGACATCCTCGTTTGCCTGGAGAACACGTTGTGGATGAGGAGTGAGCGGGGGCAAATATTCCAGCAGCAGTGGGAGGAAGTCCTGCAGCCGATGACCGTACCAGACAGGAGAAATATTGCGTAAATAATCACAATTTCCAATTAGATACCAGTGAATCAGCAATCATTCCTGAATCCACGTTTACTCAAGCGGACACTTTGAAGGCCGGCATCTCCAGCCGCAACCGGCCTTCGGAGACTAGAACTAAAGAGGACTAGACTCCGCAGACGCCAAGACACGGCGCAGCCGGAGTAAAGGTGGAGATCCGGAGTACGAGTACGAAAACCAGTCACTGTATTATGAGGGGAGGGGTTGAGCTGGCTGAGTTAAACGATGTGGAGTGATGGAACTGAAAGAGGCTGTTTAGTGAGAAACGAGTCTTGTTGCATCTGCTATCCCTGTTCTCCACATCTCGATCGGAGTCTAGTACAGATTCGGTCTTCACCTGGTACTTGTGCCTGGTTCAGGATCTGTTGTCGTAAAGAGCCGCTTGCCTGTCATGAAGAGATCCATATGATGGGTTATTTATTCTATTGGGAGCTGTATCGGAAATAGGGATGGATGAATACGGCTTAACCTACGACTAGCTACCCCTGAGTTGCGTTTGACGGTGCTGTCGCTCAGTAATGGTTTCTGCGAGCCCTCCATTTATAAAAGGCCTTCCTCCACAGATATTCAGAGGGCCAGAATGATTATATTGTTCCCATCTGACACACAATATGTCTGAATTCACAGATACCAGTATCTCCTTTATCGACAATGGAACACAACCTACTCAACCCGAAATGACACTCGGCCATATTGGCATGATCTCGAGCTATCTGCAGGGCTGCAGTAACCTTCAGATGCTTGTGACCGTCCTGGCCATACTAATTGCCTATGATCAGTGTAAGCTCTCACACGACAATAGGCACAGCTGCTGATACATTCCAGATGCATATCTCAGAGACAAGGGTTCAATCGCTGGACCCAGGTTCAAGATCCCACTCATGGGACCGTTCATACAGGCCCTCTATCCCAGGTTTGATGCCTATCTCGCACAATGGGCCAGTGGCCCTCTCAGCTGTGTATCAGTATTCCACAAGTATGCCCACTCCGCTCCACCATATCTACCAATGCTAACATTTCCAGGTTCGTCGTTTTGGCTTCCGATCGTGATCTCGCGCACAAAGTCTTCAAGTCTCCATCATACGCCAAGCCATGCATCGTCCCCATGGCCATCGAGATAATGCGGCCCACTGCCTGGGTGTTTCTCACAGGAAAGGCCCACGCCGAGTTCCGCAGAGGTCTCAACGGCCTCTTCACCAACAAGGCTTTAAGTACCTACCTCCCACTCCAGGAGAGAGTCTACGCCGACTACTTTGACAAGTTTGTCGCTCTTAGCGAAGCCAACAACGGGAAACCTGTCCCGTTCATGGGCCTGTTCAGAGAGATCAACACCGCCTTGTCGTGTCGCACCTTTTTCGGAGATTACATCTCTCAGGACGCGGTCAAGAAGATCTCGGACGACTTTTATCGCATCACCGAAGCGCTGGATCTCGTCAATATTCCGCTATCTATCTACGTCCCATTCACTAAATGCTGGAGAGGAAAACGCACAGCAGACGCCGTCTTTGTCGAGTTCTCCAAGTGTGCTGCTGCGTGCAAGGCCAACATGGCTTCTGGTGCTGAGCCGACCTGCATCGTTGACCAGTGGGTTCTTCACATGATGGAGTCGAAGAGGTACAACGACCGAGTTGCTGCGGGTGAAGTGGGAGTCGAGAAGCCTACAAACCTCATCCGCGAGTTTACGGATGAAGAGGTCGCACAAACCATGTTTACCTTTTTGTTTGCGTCCCAAGATGCTGCTAGTAGTGCCATGACATGGCTCTTCCAGATTCTTGCCCAGAGGCCTGACGTGCTTGATCGTCTTCGAGAGGAGAACCTCGCTGTCCGAGGTGGAAACAGGGACCGACCGTTTGAGCTGGCCATGTTTGAATCGCTCACCTACACCAACGCCGTGATAAAGGAGCTTCTTCGGTATCGTCCACCAGTTATCTTCGTCCCTTACCTCGCTACCAAAGCCTTCCCCGTCACCCCGAGCTATACCGCGCCCAAAGGATCCCTCGTTGTTCCGTCCTGCTACCCAGCGCTCCATGATGCAGAAGCATACCCGAACCCGGACGTCTTTGATCCCGAACGCTGGATCACGGGTGATGCTGAGTCAAAGACCAAGAATTGGCTTGTGTTTGGCGCAGGACCGCATGATTGTGTTGCAAGACGATATGTACCACTGACGATGGCGGCCATGATTGGAAAAGCCGCGCTGGAGATTGACTGGGTGCATCATGCTACAAGTCGATCAGAGGAGATTAGGGTCTTTGCTACGCTTTTCCCAATGGTAAGGCCACTATATAATCGGTCCAGTATTTGTGCACAGTTGCTAATATTCAGCCAGGACGAGTGCCCCCTCGTTTTTAGCAGGCGAAGATAGGCCGAGTGCAGAAATGGAGTCATAGACGCCGGTTGACCCGAATATGTGATTGGTATCAAGTTCTATTCAGACCATGAGCTTGACTAGAACTTATATGTATGTCACAGACCTAGTCTAGCCATGATCCAAGCAATATTATCATCATCGCTCGAGGCCAGAACAAGAGAGGCCGATGCTATAGTGGACCGAGAAACGTCGTGTTTTTGGGTCGTTGTTTAATCGGTATCTGAAGATGGCAGGAACTCTTTGTATCAAAAGGTCACATCCCTGGGTGGCAATGCCAATCCAGTGTTAACAAATCATGATTCGCGTCGCTGCATCATTAGGTGCGTTTTAAGAACGCCGACTTGCTTGATATCCAATAAGCTTGGCAAAGTGTATATAGAAACGGAGCAATAAAACCGGCGATACACTGGGACGTAAGTATCGTCAATCCCGAAGTAGATTTAAAAGAGAACGTTACAGTGGGTGGTCAAAAGTGCCAGGCAATGCCGTCATTTCGGAGTTCAAAGGATAACTCGAGAGACATGTTCTTTAACGAAGAGGTCTACGGGAGCTATGTCGACCATGATAGTCCTTGGCTTTTGAAGCGGGTAACTTGAGCATCACATCTATCCACCTACTGTACTATAATAAGAGAACGGCATATATACACCGTTTGTGGGCCTGTCCTATCGGGGCACGCAGGCTAGGCAGGTAACCTTAATCTTTTAGTGCGACTACATCGATAGCTCAAGTCGCTAGCATCTACAATGGTTATAGTAGAGCTTTTCCCGAAGGAGATAAAGAATACGGAGATATTAAAGGCTGCAACTTTGTGAAATCGGGTGCCTTGGCGAAACAACCCTTTTCCACTTCATTCTCTCTTCTGCACGTTAGACTACACAGCAGCCAGCCACGGCCAAGATGTCTCATAACAATGGTAGATTCATCGTGTAGAGTATTTCCCCGTAACTTATATCCAGGAGGGCCAATGGCTGAGCGGTATCAACCGCGTCCCACGTCGCCAAAGCCCTTGCAGTAGTGTCGCTCCTGTAACAAGGATGCAGCATAGCCCTGGGTGGCAAGATCTTACCATGTAGAGCCGTTTGTTATTTCAGTTGTGGCTCCACCATCATGGCCGTGTTTGCGCGCCTCACATCAACGGTAGGTTCGCCTTCCAGTCTGCCTCTCTGTCAGCCTGGATTCCTTCGGTGGCTGCCGTGCCTGTGAGGCACAGCAGCCTCGCGCTGGCCATTCAACAGTCTACCCTGAATATCGAGACCAGGGTCTACCAGCCAATCTTGGATCCGTTGATCATCTTCTTGCACTGAGGCTTGTTGACTTTGGCAGTGTTGGGTCACTGCGGGTCTAGTGCACAGGGGGTTAGCCAGGCACAAATTCCACAACGAGAGCTAAATCTAACCTCTCCGGTTTGGTGGTTGACATGACGGGGAAGTGGTTGAGACTTGTGAGATGGTTTATTTGAGTGACTTACAGACAGGTCTTTAGAATCATGAGCCTTAGTGAAGAAGAAAGAAAGATTGAGGAAGCATCTGGTTTCAAATATCAATCGCCGTCTGGTTCTTGAGCTTGCTGTCCACATGAGTGTTGGATTTCAGTTGTGCACTGCGCCGTTGTGTCTTGTAGTATACTCGATATTCACACTTGCGTCACCTCTGGCTCTTTGATGCTTGTTAGTTCACCATCAGTGGCCAATATTTACGTGGTTCCCCTGCGAGGCGTTGAAGCACTTTTGCTTGATGAGGCTGGAGCGATCGATTACAGACCCAATCTGGCGGCCGCACATCTCGTCTAGAGGGCACCGTCTCAGCTTGAGCCTCAACTAGATACTGTTCTGACACGTCAACAGGTAATGTTTGTTATCCCAGCGACAATGATAGCTTGACTGCGGTTCGAATTAACACTACATCTATTTGCCTTAATTTTCGTTATTCATGGCGACGGAGAGTGTCCAAAGTGCTAAGTTCAATTAATGCCACACGCTTGTTGCATGCACCTGTGTGTTTACAGGCCCGGTCGATCAATGGGGTGTCGCCACGGGTTGTGGAAATATACGAGACTTATTGACTATTCCTGTCATCTAACTGATATCACAGGGTAGTTGTCTATTGGCCATTGCAATCTTTGTTACACTGACGCCTTTGAGTATACCACCATTGCGTCGACTTTCCACCTCGCCCATTCACCGCCTTGTGTTGCCTCGCCGTTTCCAATGTGCAAATGGAGGCTCACGCCAACTAATGGGTACTCTTAATTGACCTACCTACCCCCTTGATTTGAGACTCTCAAGCACCATCAGAAGATCAATCTATTCCTCAGCCCATATCCTGACAATTCTTTCCCCTTATATAAAGAACGCGAGCTCCATTTGACTCAACACGAACATGGCGGAATCGCTGATGACAAAGATGGACTTGCAATCGCTGGGCATGAGCATCACAGAGACCTCCCTGCCCCTAGATACAGTGCTCGAACTGGATTTCGACCACGGTTGCGAGACCCCTCGCCACATGACACGATCAGGTCAGAGAAAGCGCGCAAATCAGCCGAATGGCCCAGAGAAAGCCAAGAAAACGCGACCCCAAACCCGCAGCAACAAAAAGCACGACGATGATCAGAGCAAAGATGTGGATGCCGGTGGACGATATCCCAAAGAAGACGACCTCGGGGTTGTAGTTGGAGAAGAAGGGGTCGACATGAAGCTTGCCTGCTATCTCTACAAACATGATCCGCAGAGATATTCGCGGTGCAGCAAATACATTGACTTCTCCCGCGCCCATCACGTCAAACAGCACATGCGGAGAGCCCACCAGGTAGCAGGCCCTTATTATTGCTGCATCTGTCGTGCCCAGTGGCCTCCCGCCGAGCCATCTTCTGAAGACCTGTGGCGCGCGCATATCGGCAGCAACTGTCAGGCGTTGACCACCATCGAGGAGGCTGGGGTCCTGTTACCAGCCGAGATTGACGATCTCAAGCCACCGTATCGCCTCAGTGAGCCCGAGAAGTGGAACTGGAATTGGAAGAAACTCATCCCCGGGCTCAGCCTCCCCGGGTCGCCCTACATGGAGGATGCAGCCACCGAGACTGCGGCCGCCCTCCGCCGCAAGGCAGAGACCGTAGTGAAAACAGTCTTGAACTCCTCTTTGTCGTCGAGGGGCATCATTCTGAACCGCGATGACGTCGTTTCAATCGGGAGCGAGCTCTTGGTGGGAATCTTTGGTGGTTTGCCCACTCAAACCCCGGCTTACAGCCTGATGGCCAACCATGGGCAGGCCTTTGGAGTTCAAAGCAGGTTTTCAGGCGCCATCGAAGGGTTTCTAACGCCGGACCCGCCCGGCCCGGCCCTTCAGAGAATGGAGCCCTGGACTGTGGATGCTGGCGCAGGTTATGAGCCTGTACCGATCTCAACCTTGGCCACAGACCTTTTAGATGACCAGCATCAAGGTGGTGGACTTTTGCAGCCCTGGGATCCGCCGATCCCCTACGAGCCCGGGGCACCTGGTCAGTTTGGCTGGCCGCTGCAGTCGATGGACAGAGGGTACCCCGGGTACTTTTCGTGATTGACTCCGGGCCATGATTTCATCTCGCTGCGAAATGGGAAAGGGTGCTCGGACACGTCTCCCATGTGGTGTATTTATCCGGGTTCATCGATGGGCGAAGGACTTGTTGTGATTTTCTTTGTCTTAGTTAGTTTCTTAGTTCTTTTTCAATTTTACAGTACTTTTGCCTCATCCGGAGCCCCAAAGCTCTCGGCTCGAATCTCACTGCGGTGGCCTGCCTCCACCACTCCACCACCCGACAAACTCCCATTATTCTGGGCTATTTAGTTGATAGTACAGGGGTTCTAGTACTTGCTTATCTGCTGCTAATCATTGCCAGCGGTCCTTTCTCAGCAGAATACAATCAGGTGAGCCCATTTCCTTGAAATATGTCTTGCAACAAGTCATCTAAAGACAGCTTGCAAAGTGCCGACTGCGCTCTCTCATCATTCTCCGAATGCTCGATGAGCATCCCCTGACCCTCCATGTACTGGGATACAAGACTGCGACCGTACATGCTCCAGTAGTCCCGGGCCATGGACATTACCCGCCCGCGGCCTTGAATGAGATAAGGAGAGAGAGGAGGGTTCATATTGGGGAAAATTGTGTTCCAGATACGTTGCCATCGCTCGCCCTGGTTGATATCCCGGTCGCCCTGCCTTATTAAAATAGCCCCCTGATAGTGGTTTATCCCATCGATGCCTTTTAGGCGATGTGCTTCGCATGATTTGTTGAAGATGTGATTATCACGGGCGCCCAGACTGTCAAACGTATGTTCGCAGATTGGGCAGTATGGAGGTTTTTGATGATGGCGTAAGATGTGATCAATGACTTGTTCGATGGATTGCAGATCATGATGCAACAGGCATCGTTGATATTTTTCGGGGTCGCAAACGTTGAAAGGACAAGCTAGGTGGAAGTATTGGACGTTGGGAGGGGATATGGCGGGTTCATCCTCGCTCTCCTCTTCCGTACATGTCGACTTTGGTAGCGAATGCAGCCTCAAGCGGGTGTGTTGAGGTTGATGATGGTCTGGCGGCGCACTCGCGAAAGAGCCATCCATTCCTGGAATCCGACAAGGGACCATTGAAGAAACGCAGGTCTTGCCTGTCTGAATCTTTGATTTGTGCCCAGGAGCTGTTCTTGAGTTCTGTATAATGAACCGTTGCACGTCCAACTCGAGTTGTAGTCAGGAAGCCCGGCCGGAGCGGGAGAAAATATGATAATGGGAACGTGGAGGTTTGAGTAAGGGCATGATATTATGGACTAATGACGATGAATGATGGGGAGGGTGAGGACATTATATTTACCAAATATCATGGGTTAAATGACAGCGACCGATCTCTTCGAGAAAAACGTGGAAGAGAAACAAGACCGGATCCGTCTGCAATGCCAGTACCCTCCACAATTACAATTGTGGAGAGCGAGAGCAGCCAGTTACTCCTCACACGGATGTGGGAGAAAGTAGTAGGATCTAAGTGAGGAATAGCTACACAATTGTGGGAAACGACAATGGAAATCATGCAGTAGAGACAGAGAAGTCACACGGCTGTGGCAGAAAATGCAGGTCATCCAAGACTCGCCACACAGTTGTGGGAGAAATCAGCGTGGGAACCACAACGGTGTGAGTCGCGGCCTTGTATCAGCAGGCTACGTAGCGCACTCCTGAGCTGCCAAGAGTCTACTAATGTTTTCGGTTTCCCTTCTGCGTATGATGATCCGGAACTCCGACGAGCCGGCCGGACCCCTCACCTCAGCTTCGTAGATTCGGCTACTCTCCGTCTCGCACAACTCGCCCCCTACTTATCTATATCTAAGAGTTTAGTGCAGAGATCTCGGCTATGCGGTACATTGTAATGCTAAATATAAGGTGCCTGGGCTCTGCTACTGGTTAGGTATACCCCGACAATGTATCTAGCGTGACCATCAACAGGTGGAAGGTAACAGGGTTTCAGTCTTGGTAGATACTTGTATTTAGATCTGGAAAAGACAGAATAAACATATTTCAGCTAACAATACAATTATGCACAGCCGCGGACCTTGAGCCGACGGGCAACGTTACCAATGTGGACCGCTGCAGCTTTGCAACTGGTGTCTGAGCCAAGTTGATCTCAATGAAACGACACGAACCATCCTCCATTCCAAGACCAATCATGTGTTCCCTTACCGCCAGAGCCGATGGACGATATGCCGGGGGAAGCCAGATAAGCCTCTCGAAGCCTTGGCAGATCCATTGGTTGTCAACGTAAAGGCAGTTGCGCGTAGCTTCTTGATCAGACTCTGAAGGCGTGTCGTGCTGGTTGTAGGGAAGCGGTAGCCGCCCTATGCTCGACTCCAAGTACCCAAGGTCTTTGGAAAACCTCGTACCGCTGATACAAGCTTCAGTGACATAATTTCCAATTTCGATGCCGCTGTTAATGTCCCACAGTAAGACGACGCTCTTCCTCATCTCAGCATCTATACCACGGCAAACAACAGCCATCTTTCCAGCAGAGGAGATGTTTAGCTCAGATCCTATCAGTGACAGGTTGAACTGGCCATAGTCAACCCTGAATTTGATATCTTTGCATGCCGTTCCCAGCACAACAACTTGTTTCTCTGCTAATGCGATGGCAGCAAGGTGACCTCTCGGGTGGAATGCAACATCCTCAATGTGTTTCAAAAACGGTAGCTGATCCATTCGCGATGTCTTGGAATCGTACAGCACAAATTCGGCCTCGATGCTCCATTCATCGTCCGGGTACTTGATAAAGTCCTTCATATACCACCGATCGCCCCAATAAGCGACAAAACGGCTATTGGCAGAGAATGTGATCCGATTCGCCATGACCTTGGGTACGTCATCTAACAGTTTCACCTGTTTTATGCGATCCCAAAGCTTCAAGCCAAGGCTGTGCTCGGGGTCGGATTTCCAAATCAGGGCCTCCAGCTTGCCGTTGGGGGAAAACGCAAAGTAATTGAGATCCCCATTTACAGTTAGCTTTGTCGTATCTTGCCACGTTGTGGTGTCGATGATCCGTATCTCAAACATATCTATGGGGCTACGAGCCACATAACGCGTAGACGTCAAGGCCAGGTGCTTGCTATCAGGCGAGAATATGATCTTGCTATTGGAGGCGATTTCTGGAAATACCTTCCATTGAAGCCCGTCGTAGATAGGGAGCTCGTGACTCTCGCTTGGTGATACGAGAATGGTTCCATCAGGTGAGAAAACCAGCTGTCTGCTGTCAGTCACTGAACTCAGTGGCCCAGACTGGCCCGAACCGTCAGACAAATCCCACAGGGTAGTGCCATGAACGTCATACATATCCCCGTAATCACTGAGAACACCATTTCCGTTTCCGGGCAGGAAGTGGACCAACGAGGTCCAGGCCTTGGGTGGATGAGGATCAAGGGACGCGTGCCTTGTTACATCCCAAACATGGATCTTGTCTCTACCTGCAGCCGCTAATAGCCTGCCATCTTGTGACCACCCGAAACAGCCGCCAGAGGATGCAGGGCCCCTTGTTTGCCACATCAACTCAGAGGTCTCTGCGTGACGGATCTGAATTATCCCGTCTCCAGAATTGACAGCGAAGAGCTTTTCACTGGCTGGAGAGAATCTAACCGTGTTGAATAGCATGTGGGAGTCGTATTTGTAGTCCAGTTGCTTCTCTGTTATGATATCCCAGATCTGGACCTTGACATGGACCTCCAATGCCACGGTTCGACAGTCCCTGGATATCGAAATGCTGCCAGCGCACTTGATCTTTAATATTCTTCTGGCAAGCTCTGCGTTTTCCATGGAGATTACAATGAGAGAGTTGCTGGTCTCGTCGTAAGAGTCGACGTAAGTACGACCCAGGATAAAGCTTCCGTCCGGCGAGAACACAAAGGACGAATAGATCCCACCATGGGTTGCTAGTACCCGTCTTTCCTGGACGTTCCATATTCGAAGGGAGTAATCCGACGCAACTGCCAAGATGTTGCTGTCTGTGGGTGAGAATGCAAGGGACTCAACACGCGACTTGGCTTCCGGGGTTATCAACTCAGTCATGGCTCCTGTGGTAAATTCTCTCACACATGTCGTACCGTTATACAACCCAGATGCTACCATCTTGCCGTCACACGAGAAGGCGACGGAACAGCAGGGACTCGGGTCGTCAAACTCGAACCTTTCGGTCATTGTCTCGTAGTCCCATAGCTTAGTGGTTCCGTCAAGGCATCCGGACGCGATGAGTTTGTCTGTAGGAGAAAAGGATATCGATGCTATGTCTTGTTGTACGTCAAGCACATAAAGCTCAGCAGTCCAGTCGTTTTCGACAACCGGTACTTTGGAAATCCAATCCGGTATTAGGTCCTTGAAATTAGACCTTATCGAGCTGTTCAATGGGCTGAGGAGGAGCGCAGAACAATAGATTTGCAGAGGCGCGTGGTCAATGGCCCATCTGTTGGCAAGTACAAGTCGTTTGGCATCATATACAAGAGCAGACAGCGTGGGGTTGTCTGAGTACTGGATATTTGTAAGCATGGGTACCCCGGAAGCCGATAAACAGTGAAGCAGCCCATGACTTACGTCGACCAGGTCGTATAAGCGATTGATCATGGGGAGCATCGAGGGCGTCTCCCGCATCAAGACCATTGCTTCAATCCAAAACAGGAAATTCTTCTGTAGAAAGGCATGCACCCTGCTTCCTTCGGTAAGCCTAAGCTCTTTGCAGCAGCCTTGCTCAAGCTTAGCAAGGTGTTCAACCCAGTACCGGCACGCATAGCGCAAGTCGCCTGAGATGTGCTCTTTAACCTGGCTCCATGGCACTTCAGACCTGGCCTTTCCAGGAAGAATCAGACCGCACATGTCCTGGCGCAAACCCTGGGACATGATCTCAAGACAACGCTCAAGTACCTGCTGGTGCATTTCGCTCTCCACAAGCCGAAAGTCGAGCAACTTGGAGCGCTCTGGGTCCAGGATAAAGTCACGGAACGAAGCGTGGACAAGGCTTAGAGGGGTTTTCTCGTCCTGGGGGACATCCACCACCGAGTGAAGTCGCTCCAGAGACTCGTCGAGTTCACTTCTTGGGAGCTGTAACAGGCGACAAAGTGAGGCAACAGAAACAGGAACCATGAGAACCGCAATGGAACCTAGTATTCTACCAGTAGTCTCCATGATTCTGGCCTTGATAGGCGACTTGGAAAACTCTGGAAACGAGAGAACCTTGAGGTAGATCTCGTCAATCTTTTGCTGAGGAGTGTCAGCCTCGCCAACGTCGTCAAAAATCTGGCGGAGACGCGTTTCTCTCGCCGACTGATAGAAAAAGTCTTCGGTGTCCAAGAATCGGCATAGAGTAGCGGCGTAGATGAAGAGGCCGTCGGACTTTTGACTGAGACGGCTGATATCAACGTCACTGATCCCATCCTTCTCGACCACGTTTTCCTCGGCAATTCTGGCTATTGCGTGTCTGAGATAGATGGAAATGTCATTCTCTGTGCCTCCCTCTTCCGACGGCTGGACCTTGTCAATGACCGTGGAGTGGTACAGATCTTGTTCAAGTTTGCCAAAGCCTCTGTGGATGTGTCTTTCTGGCCTACTGGTAACCAACAGCCTCAGCTGGACTTGATGGAGAGCTTGAAGAGCTGACAGAGTGCCTAGCAGCTCTTCAGCTTCCTTCGCTACCAAGCACTCGTCTAGTGCGTCAACGACAACAATCAGTCGAATCGGCAAGAAGGTCTGCTGGTCAAGTGTGGAAAGAGGACCGACAAGTAGATGCTCCATCTGTGGCTGGAGGCCCTTGCTTTCGATGCCCAAGTTCTTTTCGATGGCTTCGACGAGATGAGGCTTGATATCTGGAAATGAATGTGCCAATGACCGGGCAATTGTGGGATAAAACGTCTTGGTGCTGTTCCTCGTGGCATCACCCTGCTCGAAGAAGAAGCTGGCAGCAAGAAAGGCAGTTTGAACGGGTCTGCCTCCGGGTGAGAATGGCTCCCCATTGCTCAAGGCTTTTGCAACTGTCAAGGCGACGCTGGTCTTTCCCGTACCGGCCATGCCCTGAAGCCAGTAGATGGCCTTTCCATCAGGACTTTCGGCCCATTCTTGGATGTTGCTCAAGACCTTGTTCTGGGTTCCCTCCAAGCAGGGAGATTCGGTTCGGGAGATGTCAGCCGAGTCAAAGACGGCATTGAGAGCACATGGCAAGGCGGAGATGGATAGTGCTTCCTGAGTTTTCTAAGTATCTGTTTAGCTCTCTGCCATTAGGGGAAACCTGGATACTCACCTGTACGGTTTCATGTACAAGGCCCATCTTTTCAAGTCCCTCGCTGACTTCCTCCAGCCTTTTCCATGTCTCCAAGCTTCTGGCAGCGACACGGTCCTGCCAGCCTTGGTCGATGGACTTGCTAGTCGACTGGATGTCTGCCGACAGTATCTTCCATCCATCTGCGATGAGCATGATTCTGAGGGCACGCTGCGCTTTCTTTCTTCCATACTGAAGCACAAATCGAATCTCGTACTTGTACACCTGGGAGTAGAGGTTGACGAGTTTGTCCCTGGTATGAGATGGGAGCTGTTGCGTGCTGTGAACCTGCCTGGAGAAAGGTAAGAACCTATAGATGGAACCACATTTGTGATACTTACCCTGGCTCTTGGAGCTCGGCCCCAACGATGTTTTCTTGGATCGACTGATAGCGGACGAGGAGACAGATGATGTCGTTCAACCCGTTGGCCGCATCTTCGTCATGTTGGGAAGAGTTTTCCAGCATCTAAAAGCACTCAGTACTGTACATGACGACGAAAGCAAGCAGGTGAGCTTACAGGAAGTATGGCCATAATGCCACCCCAGGCCAAAGCGGCATGCGGCTCGGCTGAAATGGCCCGGTTGATGATGGGCTTAAACGTGGTGATGATCTCGATGGCCTTCAAGACGGCTTTTCGAACAAAAACGTGCCGTTTTCCGATGGAGAAGCTGAGACGGGCGTTTTCCATGTTATCGAGTCGAGTCTCGGTAAGCTTTTGGATCGTTCTCAGTCGCTCGGCTCCCTGGTCCGCTTCTGCAAGATTTGATGGGCCTTCGGTATCTACCAATACGAACAATTAGCTACGTGTTTGATGCAGATTGAAGAATTCTGATACTATACGTACCATTGAAGGTTTTGTTCTGTTCACCCTGAAGCTCCTTTTCAAAGTCCGTAAGCAGCCGCGCGTAGTCTGGGTCTTCCTTGACTGTCTCGTATGCTTCCGCCCAGATGCAGTCCCAGCTCGAATTAATGTTCATGCTGTTGGAAGAGTCGTGTCCCGAGTCCATGACAGGTCCAGTACTTTCATCACAAGCTGCATTTGAGGAAGCAAGAGGCATGTTGGCTATTAGCTTGTGGAAGAACGACAATCAGCATCAGCACACGGCTCTAGTGGATTCACTCACCGCTGAAGTCAAAGCTTCGGGGTCTATCAGCTGAGGCCGCTTGTATCGTGCTTAGAGAGCCGCCAACGAAGCGACTGGCTAGATTGCAAGAGATGATTGGAAGGGAAAATGCGTAAAACCAACATTGGAAGGGTACCCCGCTCGAGTATATAACCAACTACTCAACCCATGCTATCTTGGGTGCAACGTGGAACCGTAAGCGCCCTAGCGCCCAGCTTGGGTGCTAACAGGCAACAGCCAACAGAAGAAGCCAGTCTGGCTCTAAGATCAACAGTTCTCGTGTCATTCTGCCAGAATGCGTCAGTTACTGCTGCCTGGGAATAGCCTGACTCTGTTATCCTTGCCTAGAGATATTGCAAGGAAAGTGCAATACGGATAATAATAGTAGATGCTCCTCTATATGATAACTACCATGTGAGCTATCAGAACGAGGTTATATAATATCGGATAGATAATCCTCCGGTCCACGCCAATACCTCCTGCACTTAGTCTCATGGTAGATAGAATTGGTCGGTTCATGGCCCATGCTCTCGCAAGTTCGCAACTTACTCGTGGCCAAAATGTCTATATTTCCTTAAAATTACCCATTTCGCTGATCAGATGAAGCCCGTTCTTCTATAAAGGCGACAGGTGGATGCAGCTAATCGCATATAACCAACCATCTATATACTGAATTACGTCAAGTTTCACTCTTACGTCTGCATCTTGAATGGCGGCCGCAAGGAGATACCAAAGTTCAGCGTCATATACTCACACATTGCAGTTGAAGTTGGCGCAGATAGGGTCTACAGCTACTTCAGACGTACAAGACTCAAGCATATGAATGAAGGAGACGACGCTTGTGCTCCGGGTTCACGTATATACCATGTACTTCTGAGGAATAAAACGTTCCCGTCCCCTCCCAGCCAAGTCGAGGAACACTATACATTTCTACCCCGCCATTCCCTTCACTTCACTCCAGGTCATCCTCGAACATCACGTCGGACAACAACCAAGACAGTTCTAGCCTTCGAAGTGGGGGTGTTCCTCTCCAGGTAGTCACTACTGGTTGCTAATACCCGCAAGGTAGCATCTTTCATAACAATGGAACCAGCTACTTTACCAAACGGCTAGAAGCCATCGTCTACCGACCACTCCAAGCCCCACGAGAAACTCGACCTCGAGGATTATTCGAGTATCCGGATACTAGACACAGCCGTTACCATCGCCGGGTTAGTCGACGCACTCGAGGGGATACCATCCGACCCTCCGTTGATACATGTCAACCTTGAAGCAGTTGATCTCTCTCGACACGGAACTATACCCAGTTTCTCAGTTTACGGGCTACCAACAAACATCACCCATCCCATCGATATCTATGCACTAGGTGGAAAGTACTTCTTCACTCAGGGACTAGGGGCACACTGTGAAGTATATCTTGGAATCGCACACCATCCCGAAAGCCATTTTTGACGTCCGCAACGACGCGGATGCTCTTTTCAGCCACTCTAACATCAATCTCGGCGGCGTTCATGATCTACGGCTCATGGACATTGTCACTCGATCCTACCCTAGATCGTTTGTCAATGGATTATCAAAGTGCATTGAGAGGGACGCCCAACTCTCAAACGGCCAGCAGCGGGTCTGGCAGCAGGTCAAACAGATATGCAGACGTATTTCCATTCTAGAGGCTGGAGGCAGCTGCGACGTGGTCTATCAAAGGCCGCTGGCATACGAGACGGTGCTTCACTGCGCTCAGGGCGTGCAATACCTCCCGCGTTTATGGAGCAGATATACCGGAAATCTGACGCGAAATTGGAGTATCGTCTCAGGCTGCCAATTATAACTGCAAGGGACGGGACATGTCGTTGGCTCCTTGAGGATGGAGTAGAGTCGGCCGGGAATTCTCATTCCTCGTCCTCGGAACCGTGTGACTGTTCCCGATGGTAACCTCAGGGTCTTGGCTACGGGAAGAAGAGCATCAAGTACGAATAGGGTCACTTTTAAAAACATTATGTTTAATGATAAGAACTCCCAACTAGTCTCTGGTACGAACAACGCAGCTACCTCGGGGGGTTTCGATTCAAGGCCGAACCTAAGAATAGCCTGTCGCTGCTATCCGGATCGCACAACTAACATCGACCTTTGTTCTAAGTCACTTTTGTAAATGTAATTTTCAGTTCAAAGTGTAGTGTATAGAATTGTAGCTCGTGAGACACAGCCTCCAGTGGTGACGTATCCTTGAACTGGTTGAACACGCCAAGGGCGGCAGCCTGATTCTTTCACCGGGGCTCTGCTTCAGGCTCAGCCCAGTCTCGTAGCTTAGATAGATCAGTGAGACTGAGATTCGGGTAGTACCACGAAACCAACAGACCAATAGAATTGGCTATGGCAGACGCAGCTTGACGTGGCGGGGGCGCAGATATGCACGCTTGTGTACGGCAACACTTCAAACAAGGCTGTGGTCAGATCATCTCCTTCCCCTCCTTCTCCTCTTCATCTTTACATTCTATCAAAACACCATACCAGATTCTCTTACCGGCATCGAGTCCCCAACATGTCAGATCCTCTATCGGTGGCTGGTACCGCGGTAGGTATCACGTCGCTCGGGATACAGGTCTGCCAGGGTCTCACTTCGTATCTGCGATCGGTCAAAGGGAGAAAACAGGAAATTTCCGATGACCTGAGGGAGATTCAGAATATCATTTCCATCTTCTACTCTCTCAATGAAGTTCTTCCCAAGATCGATCAAAGAAACTACACTCAGTCCGCCGGAGTCCGACAATGCCTGAAAGACACCGAGCAGAGACTTTTGGAGTTACAAGGCTTGTTACTGAAGCTCAGAGGTCCACAGAATTCGCTCAGTACCAAAGACAAGATGAGTGAAGCGGGGCGCTCGATATTGTATCCGTTTCGCGAGGGCAAGCTCGTGTCACTCCGCGATGGGCTGCGAGGGCTTCTGCAGAACCTGAATCTGGCTGTTGACATTGCATCACTGTATGCATACACTTATATCTGCTATTTCTTCAAATTAGCTAAATCTTGTAGGGAATCCGAAGCGACGCAGCTTGACATGATCAACGCCATTGGGTCTGCTGTCGAGAATATCAAAGCCAACTCGGACGCCCAAACTGATGCGTCAAACGAACTGAAGGATCAGATTCAGAGACAGTCAGAGCAGCTCTGCGCAGTCGAGAACAGTGTCACTACCGCAATTAGAAAACTGTCTCAACAGTCTAACCAAACAGAGTGGCTTATTCGGGATGCTGGCGACAACATCAGCGGGACGCTTTCACTGATGCAAAACGATACGCGAGCCACCGCTTCCAACAGCCAGATCACAGCGGAAGCCGTCAATCAGCTGATAGAACTGGCAACTTCGAGATTTGACTCACTCTCGACAATGATAAGTGCTTGACCAGGTTCTTAACTGTTCAGTGCTCTCTACGGCATGTGCTTATCTATCTACAGATCTCACAAATCCAACCGCAGTCAAACCAAGCTGGCCAGAGCCAGGCCCAGTCGTCTCTACAGCCAGGCCCAATGCTCATTCAGAAATCCTCAAAACTGGCCTTAGCCAAATCTTTGTCTTCATCCGTGCACCCTTTGTCCCGTCGGAAGAACGCTCACTGCACCTGTCCGCGAGACACCACCTCTTCCAACCTCTCGTACAGTTTCTTGAATCTCAAGTTTCTATATGAGCAACAACAGCCACAGATACACCTACGGGGCTGCTTTTTCTACGGTATCAACAAGAAAGCAAAACAGTCCCTCAAAGCCCAAATTGCGCTGAATCTTGCTTGGCTTTCGTCCCGAGTTGGCATCGCCTGCTTTGAAATGAGCTCTGGTACTAGTAGTCCGGGAATATCGGTCACATACAAGAATTTCGTGCCTACTTGGTGCAGTCCAGTCAAAAAAGAACTTCAGACTTTGACCACGCTGCTTGGCCGAGCCAGATCTACGTGTGAGGTGATTCAGCACTTGAAATCAAGTGAAAAGGCGATTTTTGCCCTTTATGAACATGGAAAGGCATCGCCAAGCGACAGAGACCAATATGGCCGTAGTCACACAAAGGTGAGTCCAAATCCGAGTCCGTATGAAGCAAGGTTAACTATATGCAAGATGCTTGTGAACACACTCCAGGGAATAGAACTAGAAGGAGAATTTCCTGTGTACACGAATATCAATATTTTCTATTCCTGCGGAATAAGGGAAGAATTAGCTATGACTGCCCATTTGAAACTGGTGGGAAGATTAGCTTACTTCACCGAGGCAGATAACGAGCAGATGTAAGCCAGGCAATTCTATTTGTTCATGGCAATTCTCTGGCTTCTTACTGATCCAAGGCTTTTACGTTAAGTGGACTCAGTTCTCTACTTCCATACTTGTCGTTCAACGCGCACAACAAGCCGGTCCTTGGGCAAAAATGGATATCAAATCGCCTCAGGTATTTTGAATACGACCAAGACGATGGGATCCCTCATTTCGTAATTCCTGTCCTCGGACAAATACCAGAACTTGTATATGGTAAGTCAATTCAGTCAGCGCAGGCCGTTTCTTTATATATCTCGTCAGTCAGACTAAGCCAGCTCAGCGATTAGTCTGTCTCGAATAGGACGAGCAATCGTTTTCAGATCTCTTTCGGACCTTGAGACATGCATCTCTGGCAACCCACGGGCACCAATGGAGAGATTCTGGGGCTGCACAACCCTTCATCTGTGTGCATCCTGGCCAGAAGGGTTGCAGAGATTACTCATGACAGAAGCCGGAGACCTCATCAACGATGCTGGGTCACTACGATCATCCCCATTTCATCCATCGCCTATACAAATGGCACTGGATCATAAATGCCCTGACTCTATTCCACTCTTGTTGGATGCTGGATGCAATATTCCCTTCCACTACGCGCATGGACAGAAACGATCTGAATACAACCCAATTCAATTTCATGGGGTCCAATGGGAATGCGCTGAATTGATCGCTTCCAAGTTATCCCGGAGAAGACTCGAGCTCCTGGCTCTAGCACAGCATCACCTTGGGATCCTCCAAGATGTCGACCCATTACATATTGAAGACGGCAAAGCAGCATATCTGTGCGAGGCTCTTGGGGAGGCTGGCTTCTTAGTTAACCAGTCCCTTCATGTGGATTGGTGTTACTTGACAGTGTTCCACTCTCCGAATTTGCCCATTCATTGGTTTCCAAGCTTCTTTGATCATGGGTTTCGAGATTACAAATGCCACAACTACATGGGTCTTACTCCGGTCATGGTCTCTCGCTCAAATTATGGCAACAAAATTGAAACTGTGGCTACCTTGCCATGGCTCAAAGATCATGGGTTCCTTGACCAAGCCGCTATGGACCCGCTACAACTGGGTATGAATACATCTGTTACCGGCTGGCATTATATGGCAGCTCTATATTCGCTGAGGCTCTCACCGCCCTGGAATCAATGGAACCTCTTCGACAGTCATTGGGATCTAGTAGAAGAGCTCTCGAAAGTTACCGTCAGAGACGATTGTGTCTGCCAGTGCAACCCTGGAGGAAAAGGCTGCTCGTCTCTTGCGTTGTTTTGGAAATCACTGGCTGATCGCAACACTATAAGCATCGAGGGAGCATCTGCGGGTATGGCACATTCTTTTCTACATCATGATATTAATCATGTCAACGGAGAATTACACGAAACGCTTGGATGGTTTGGCGAACTTGTGCGACTTCTCACTTTCGAGGCTCTTGAAATGGAACACACGTGCTGTTCTCTGCAACAGGTTAATTGGAAAGATGTTCCCGCTTTTCCACTTCCGAGAGAGGGCTCAAACCTACTTGGTTATCCTGATAGTTCTGAGGCTTTCGAACCATACGCCGAACCATACGCCGAACTGGACACCTTACATCTTATATTGAATTGTAATTCAGAGACATTTCAAGAGATAAGGGAGCAGCAAGATGCGGATGAGCTGGAGCACCTGATGAAAGACTTTCTGCAGCACATCGAGTCACTAGATCCAGACCTCTTGACTCCCGAGAACTTCCTCTGGGGTTACTGGCGAGAGTCCATCTCAAAATTGTACAACTCTGTCAATGGCGAGGCCATGAGCGAGATGAAGCAGTTCTTGAACAACGTCAAGACCCGTATGTTATGAAAACACTGAGTCGAGCGATGCTGCGCTAACTCAGAATTAGACGAACTTCCGTTTAGGATTCGACAAATACTCGGACCGGAACTTTGTTTCTTAACCATTGACGATGACGAAAGCGGAGAAGAAGATGCCGCTATGGTTGAAGAAGACCAGACTAGCTCTAAGGCTATGGGTAGCCATGTACAATATTGTGGGTGGTGCCTTGGTTATTATGGTGAAGACGATGAAGACGATGAAGACGATGAAGACGATGAGAGTGAGAAGAGATGACGGAATGCGCTAGCTCTTAGTCTTGTATATCGCTCGCACACCTACTGCGATCTTCTTTCCACGCTCTTGGTAGTTATCCGATAGCCCAAAACATTATTGGAAAGGCTAACATATCAAATCCCTACCCTTAACCCGGATAGTCTTTCTGCCAGGTTGTAGAATCACCGCTCTCCATTCCAACATGAGGTCCTTTCGGATCCTGTTTAGGGCATTATCCCCATTAGAAAGACATCACTCAGGGCAAACTCTAAAGTTGAATCAGAAGCTTGCTACTCATCTGCTTGAAACGAGTATTGGGTTGTTCATCTGCAATTGACAGTCTGGCATGCTGTTGATGCGTTCTCAAAACATACACATCGTGGTGTGTTAGCGTTGTTGTCCGTTTGTCGGCGACTCGGTCCGCAGGGCAAGCAATAAATTCTGATAGATATTCTCAACTGTAACGCAAGCCTAGAGAAGCAAAGAGACTGAAATCCCGTCTGGTGATAGCTCCCAAGGCCGGTTTTATTGTCTAGTTGGACCTCTCTTTCCTCACACTTCAACTCCCACCCGCGTTCTCTATCAGTTGTACCAGTAATCAGGGCTTTCTCCCCCAGACGAAATAAACCGGGATGTAGATATGAATAGCCGGATCAGTGAGCTCCTTTCTCACCTTGGCTATGACTACTTGAATCTCCTCGCTACTCCAGCCAAGAATACGGCCAAAGACCGCAGGAGTGTACGACTCGACGGCCTTCATCTGCTGGATGGCTTGGAACCTGCCGAGTTCCTTGAGCTTGGGGTCCTTCGGCCACGGACCAACAGGTATCTAGTTCAAACTGTTAATACCGGCTGCAAACACTCGTATCTGTAGTCACTTTACCTTGCGAAGTTCTTGTTGGCAATCCACAAATCCAGCAGCCTCTAGCCGTTCCTTCCATCCAATCGCGTTGTCGAGAGGCTTACCAAACTCTGCCAGGCCATTAATCAAGGACGAAAGCCATTTTTGGGCATTTTCGGCGTTTTTGTGAGTCTCATCGTCGGAGACGAAGCGTGCGTAGGTAGCTTGTATCTCGAAGAATCCTTCCGGAGCCAGGTGCTCGAATGCCTGACGAAATAGTCGATCGTCATCGCTGATACACCCTTCCAACTCTCGGGCGTGGATGAAGTCGAAGGGTTTTGAATAGGGCCAGTCTGACTCGAAATCGTCGACTTCAAACACGCAGTTCGGGGGGATCCTGTACAGAGCGGTTAACGACTGCCACGGAAGGGTTGCCGGGGATTATACCATCCAGGCTGTATAGGGCTCAGATCAGTGCCGATTACTTCTGCAGACGGGTATTCACTGGATTTAGGTGTCAGTAACCCCTCGATTCGATGGTTTAATGTGAAGAATCTTGAGCATGGGAACTTACTCTGCAAAGTCCATTGCCCAGATACCAGTGCCTGTACCGAGATCAAGCACACGCTGGGGGTTTTCCGCTATGGGGGCGAGAAACAGTTCTCCTCCCAGTGCCATGGAATACACATGGTGCACCATATCCATGCGATCTTGCTCTTCTTCATCGTTTGGCTATCATACACTTAGCTTTCGCTCTCGTCATTACAGGTGATCTTGGTACATACCATTAGGTAGGTGCCTTCTCGAAAAGCATGGTAACGACGGCCATTCTATGAATTTGTCAGCGTTTATAGACATATGGCTCCTAAGTAGTAGGTGAATACCTCGTATCTAATTCAGATAACATTGCCAGTTAGACACAACGAATAAGCACAACGTTTTAGTGCGCGACATACTTGTAATTGAGGACACTGGATGCAAGCGACGTTTGCATGCTGCCCGAAAGAATTCTGCGAGCTATTAGTAACCAGATCGAACTGAACTGCTTCAACTTACGAGGTATTGTAAGCAGAATCCTCATCCCCGGGATGGTCCTAAGGAGCGGTGTCAATACACACATCCGAGATTCTGAATCACGATTGTTGCTCACATCGGCCTGCAGAGGGTTGTCGGCCAACGCCTCCTCCAACTGCGCTGTTGTTTGCGGCACTTGCTGCTCAGGCTCAGCCATAGTTGCGATGATTCTTGTCGTTGCAAAGATGAAAAAGGCGCGAGGGAAATTCCTCATCGGAGCCTTTTCCCCCGCACCTCGACCTCGGCTCGGTTCCTGCTGTGACTCTACCAGCATCTGGTTCTCTTTTTCGTAATGGCTACATGTCATGCCGGCCGTTGGAACCCTATGATACTACGTTTCTCGGGACTGGAGCCAACGCTGTGAGTTCCTGTGGGGTTGGGTCCCCTGTTCATCGATCTTTTCCGTAGTTGGATAGTTTAACAGCATCGCTTAGCCCACTTGACTACCGTTTGGCGAATAAAGGAGTTCTGACAAGTTACATGGTTCAGCTCCCTGTAGCTCTTGCTTCAGTGGCCAGGCGAGCTACGTTACCCCTCACTCTCGGCGTAACAGCAGCACCGAAGTTGATAACGGAGTTTCATTATTTGAATACTTTAATACTTTCAGCGTATGGAATACCATGGTCAGGTGACAGTTGCCCCAGGCTGCGGTTCCTCAAATCCCTATGGTCGTCTCAAGATAAGGTCAAGTTTAGGCTGGTTCATGCAGCGTTAACAGTCGGCCCGCTCGGGCTCCTCCGGCCGTCGGACCCTAATTGAACACCGCACACTGTAACCTTGTTCAGCTTTTTGATGGGCCCTTGTAGATGATATCTTGCTCGGTTACAGGAGGCCGTAACTTCAAATAGCGAGTGGACTGCTAGTTGTCAGCTTCCAAGAGAGACGACTCGACGTGCCACGTACTATAGATAACCTCGAGGGTATTAGCGCAGACGTTGAAATCTGCTCCCAAACACACGTTTTGGTTCTGTCGATCTCGTCTGTCCGGGACGAATAGCGACCTAACAGACTACAATAGTCTTGGTAACTATTTTGTCCATGCGTGGGTAGGAGATGTCGGCATCTTGGATTCGAGGAGCCTCCGAGAGACTGCGTCGCTTGGTGGAGCGCGCAAAGAGACGTTCGAATAGGCTATAAAGTCCAATACCCAACTAGGTCTAGTAAGAGAGGGGTGCCTTCTCGATCGCGGGAGAACCTGCCTCGGACAAGTCGACGTTGCTGGGGTACGTCGCTGATTATTTAACTACCAGACAACGACATCATCTACGACTGGGCCCGTCTACAGCTGTTTTCCATTACCAAGCATATATCTGGACAGTCTTGAACCCATATTCAGATTTATTATCTAATCTGTGTTAGTATATTCTTTACGACATCTTCCAAGAATGGCCGTCATCTATCTCATCTCGCCAAACCTATGGGGTGTCAACTTGCCCGTATACGCGCTTCCCCTCCGATCAAAGATTGCAGAGTTTTGTTACTGTGAATTGATTTTAACAAAGCCCCATCTACTTATGGGGCTTGATATACTAAATTTGCAGGATGAATGGCTTTCCTTTCTTGGTAGCCTTGTATGCCCAACATCTCTTCATCGCGTAGCCGTAAGCCATCGTTCCAGACCAGCTCTGCCAGTTCTTCTCGCCCAAAGTGAGCAGACCAAATAATACTCGCCAGCCTGTCTTTTGCATGGCCCCATGAGCTTTCTCCTGCAACGCTGGCCCACATTCCGATATAACTGGCATAATGCGCCGTCAAATTACTGACTCCTGTATCACAGCCAACCGCGCGAGCATGCTCCAAGTTGAAGACTGAGACATACAGTTTCGAGAACAAACGTCTCGCATTATCTTCTTCCTCGGCATGCTTTCAAAAGTCATATCCATGTTTCGTAGAGTAGCCAGTGCCATGTAGTGGACGAGTCGATTATCCACGGGTATACCCTGGTTCTAGACTTCGAGGACACTGGTCAAGTACATTCCAACCGTAACAGAGATCCCTGCCCAACAAGTCTCGCACTCGGATCTCTCTGGATCGTCATGCAAGGACTGAGTGGAGAATGACTCAGCTTGGCCTTGAACGATTGCAAAACACGGCCTAGAGGGGCCGCCCTGATCCCATAGTTGGTAAGTGAGTCCACCATCTACGCCGGTAAGGATCGAATAACTCAGGTCAAATATGCGTGTAATGTATCTTAGGCAGTCCAGGATGGGGCGTGCGTATTGGACGAAAGGTTCTCTGTAGGGGAGATGTAGCGAAGAAGCTTAGAAACATGTCCATTGCATCGAAACAAGATCCAGGTGCGTTGGCTTGGTATGAATCCCATTCGGTAACAAGATGTTCCAACTTCAGGTCCAGCGGTGAGGAGTATTGTGACCCTGCAGTGGACACGACGTAGTCATCCAGCCGGCTCGTAAGACCTTGAATCGTATTGTATACCCTATAAGGTTAGTATTTATCATTAGCCAGCTTCTTCGATGTACTTGCAGGATAAATTATCTATCGCTCAGATCTCTCTCGATACTTTATACGCCGCTCTCATCCTCTGGTTCTGGGCCCGAGCATCCATGTACAGCATGAGGCCTCAAAGATGCGCTTCTGCGACGGTGAAACTACCCACGGCCCACTGCAATTCGATATGGTTAACAATCGTCTTAGTATAAACGGCACTGGCTGTACGAAACTCGTAAGAGCATAGTTTGACGATATGATCTCCGCAAGCCGCGAGAGAGTGAGAAAGACGAAGCTATGTGTTGACTAGGTGTAGAGTCTGGACCTTGTGGTAGAAGAAGGTCTGTTGGAATGGCCCTAAGATACCAAATTCCCATGCATATTGGAATGCAGCAATGAGGAAAATATTTCAGAGACTGCGAGGGTCATGGATGGTGGTCATTGGTCATATCTCAGTCTGGGAACGAAACCTCAAAACACTCGAAACGACATACCCGCTACTTATGGGATGTCTGGGCATTAGATCTACAACATGGCCAACCTGAAATAGCCGCCACGGTTAGAAGAGTGATCAAGCTCGGGCAGAATTTGTGTTATGAAATGATCGGGGGGGTCCCTGCGTTTGAACTGCCATGGCGTCTGTTCTCCTGGTTGTTTAGATGCTCAGGCTTCACGCCGTGGTAACTTGGCAGGTTCATAGGAACGCTTTCAAGTCTCATTTCACAGTTGTGACTATCAGAAGACATGAGATTAAGCTCCCATATTACCATGTTCTATTTAACCATTATATAGCCTACCATGTAAGACGCGTCTCGTCGCATTGGACGTGCCGCTGCCTACAGTGATGCAACCCGTCCGACTTGGAGTAGAAAACAGCATTTTATTGGATGCGGACGAGGCGTGCTTTTTCATTATGTGAGGCATACTAGTGGATTAAGTCCTTGAGCCTAGGAGACGAATATAACGAAATAAATCACTTGGGATTGGCTTCGACAAAGAAGATGAGATAAGGCCAAGAATAGCGGGGCAGCTTGCTTGAGGATTTACTGCCCAATTTAGAAGCATATTTCCAATTCCGATTGGCCACACGGAAGTGGGTCAGCTGTGGCTCAGCCTTGCAAGGATTGATCCTCCACAGACAGCGTCATCGGCACTTCGCGCTCAAGAATGACGAACCGATTTCTAGATGACACAAGTGAGTTGGTTGTAATACGAGGCTGATAGTAGCGATGATTAGAGATATCTTCAATGACAGGTATCAGTAACAATGGTATTATAGCGGCGGATAATCAAGTACACAGGGCGACTATTCAAGATTCAAGACGCCAGGGTTCAGGGCGATGATTCAGATAACTGTCACCTACGTGATGTTATTGGCCATCGATGAAACGCCGATCCGGCGATCTATTGCGTTTTGGGATAATTACCGGATCTAGTGCTTACCAACGCTTGGGGATCCCCTCGCACGCCTCAGTACATGGAATACCTAATTATTCGTCTTCTGTATTGCTCTTTAAACTTGAATGCTTGTAATATCTGCTGAGCCCATGTGTGGAGCTATTTCTATCGTGGACGGTCATACTTTATAGGTTATCAACCTCACCTTCTCATAGTCAAGGAGCGGTGTTGAAAGCTGACATGATATTTCACACGACATGAATGCTATTGATGTTACAGTCGAAGGAATGTTACCTCGTTGTTTCTTTAAGCTGAAATAACTCGCTGTCGATTGGGTGAACCGATGCATCATCTTACCAGGGGCTGAGTAACCCATATCTGCGCGCCTATTGCCCGGTGGGCGCCAAGCTTATAATGGTTGGACTGCCCTTCGGGCATTTATTTATTTCTTGATTCATTTCAAACCTTTCTTTTTGCCCGTGGCTTGTTTTTAACACCCACGTTTCCTGACCATCCATGTTCTGATATCATCCGATCTCAGCTCATCATGCATCTACCATGGGTGATGCTCATTCTACTCAGCACGGTCGTCGCTCAAACGTGTTATTTCCCCAGCGGTCGCAAAGCAGACAAGAAATACAAACCATGCGGTTCTGGAAGCACGACATACTCGATTTGCTGCGCTATTGACCAAGGCGAGCGGTGCTTGACTAATGGACTGTGCTCATGGCCGAATCACTACGACTACCGCGCTGCGTGTACAGACAAGGACTGGTCGGGATGTCAGGATGTTTGTCCGGGGAGTAAGTTTACATCCTCCTTGTTATATAGCGGCAGTGAAGACAGAAAGCAAAGGAAAAGTCCAGGTCGACTCTGCTCAAACGTTTTGGCTGACTTGGCATCGCAGAAAGCAACAACACTTGGATCCGGGTCAAGGAATGTGCATCAAACGAATACTGTTGCAACGGCGTTTCGGACAAGGATTGCTGCCCAAACAAGTCCGGCCGATTCTCACTCGAGAGCCCCAGAGTCAAATCGTCCAGCGCTTCAAACGAGTCGTCTTCGTCTACACCGGTGGGGGCTATAGCTGGCGGCGTAGTTGGCGGTGTTGCTGGATTGTCGATAGTGCTTGGCGCCGTTTGGTGGTTTCTTCGACGTAGGAGGCGAGCCAGCTCTATACCAGTGTCGACGCTCGAAGCAAAAGGCACAGGGGGGAAGCCATCGGATGACTTGCCTAGTCTGCAGCGTGGCACATATGAGGCTGACGCAGGACCTGGGTCTGTTCTCGTGGAGTCAGATGCGAGACCGATCGCGCCAAGAGTGGTTCATGAATTGCATGCCTAGTACTTATCATGTCGTTGGGTCCTTTTTAGATATATAATACGAGGCCTCTTGGCTACAGCTGCACGCCATTTTATGACTTGAGCGTGGGAGGTGACGAGCATTTAAAGCTGACTGGTTCTCGAACCACACGTGAATATTGAGATGGCAGACGCATGGTTGGGATGTCTCGTATGATATCATATAAATCCATGTGAAAGAATAGTTTTTGACCCTGTTCTTCTCCAAGAGATACGTCAGGTATACCAGGCGCTGCACGACTTTAGCATTCAAAAGAAGTAACCAAGGAACCCGACTAGGGAGGCCAGTTCATTAACATCGGATAAAGCAAAACCCAATATTCTCTTGAGCTACTATCGCCGAAGTTTGCGAAACTCCTTATTCTTAACGCAGATAACCTGAAGAGAAAACCACGAGTCAACTATAAAACTTGCACCTGCTGTATTCCCAATGCGCTTCTTGTTGACCAGCCGCAACTGAAAGGGTTGCAGGTGGTTATCAAAAGGGTTTCTCTCTTGTGCACAGCTGGTGCTGTTACGTAGTTCACAGATCTTCCTCCTTAAATAAAACAGTCTTGTTCCATGAATTTGGTATCCTCGTCTTGAAGCACACCAGTCAATAGTTCCCTGCTCGGCCGTGATGGGAGTGATTGTCCACCGTGACAATTAAGGCTACCCAAGTCATCAATGTCGATAGTACGCGACTCGGCCATTTTCCCTGGCGTTGCGTAGCTTCCAAACGAAATGGTTACTAGTTTCGCACGTGTAAATGCGGTCTTGAATAGCAAAACATGGTTGTTTTCTATTCGATTTCGCGTCTTGCTTTCTTCTTAGCTTTATGGCACTTCTATCTGCCCCCGATAAGTATATCACAGGCGGACTTGCTATCTGCATCTTCTCAGGTCCTTGAGACGATTCTACTCGTCATATTTGCAATTAAGTCATTGGTTTGTCAACAAGCCAAGGATCAGGGTGTCTCAGCCGACCACCCTTGTCGCTATGTCATTGGTTCTAGTCAACCTTGAAAGCATTAAAACGTAGCCAGGTAACCTCCGTCTTCGCCTAGACTATCTGCTGTCATTATAGCACAGAGTCTTGTGTTCTGGTCTCGATCCTTTTTGTCTCACTCTCACGCCTGTTGCCGACCCCTATCCACTCAAGGGAGGGGCGGGCATCCCGGTCAACGGATCATCACGTAAGCTGAATCCCTGACTCATTTTCCACGAAAACCTCCAGGCTTCCAATCTCCAACTCGCATTCCCCCTATTTCCGATCCTCAGATCTAGGTAGTAGCCGCTCCATCTCCACTCGTCCAAGATAACAGACCATCAAGATGTCGACGAGAAGAAGCGCCAGACTTCAAAAGCAGCTCAACCCAGAGCCAATCCATGTCCAGCAGCCTGCACCTCCTGAACCAGCCAAGAACAATAAGCGTAAAGCTCCGGCAACCAAGGCCCAGAATGGCAAGAAAAGGGCGACAGCATCTACATCCAGCAAAGGCAAAATTACAAGTGCCCAGACTCAGTCCACCTCACCGAATGCCGCTCTGATGTCCCTACCGACGGAGATACTGGAGTTGATTGTTGACAGCGCAAGTGGAACAGCACAAAGCCTGCCTCGTAACTCTGCTGACACCATGTCCATAGACCAAACCCTTAGCAAGCCTTAGTAGACTAGGACGTTCCTGTAAAACGCTCTCCCGGATGGCAATTCCACGCCTTTACAAACGTGTCACCGTTGCTGCCATGTTTCACGCACACATCCAAACGCTCATCCGTACCCTCGAACCACATCTCACCGTCGCGCAGAAGAAGCAGCTGAAGAAAGAAGGTAAATACAAAGGCCAGCAAGAGCGGTATTCAAACTTGCTTGGCGAGCACGCAAAGCCATTCTGTGCAGACTACGTACGCCAGTTGGTCATTGGTGTTTCAGACCCAGGACGAAAACATGCGTTCATTGTCGATCGTTATCTTGAAGAGGCGCTCCAGAACTTTAGAAATCTCGAGATTGTTGAGACGCGGGTGCTCACAGAGTGAGTTCATCTACACTATCTTGGTCGCAACTTGCTGACATTTCTAGATCAATGGCGGAGAGTCTTGCGTCGCTTGGCAGCCTGAAAGCCTTGTGCTTGTTTTCAGACCACATCAGCGACGAGTCCATGAACCTAATAGCCACAATCAAGAACCTCAAGCATCTAGCCATGGATTATGCGGATCATCGGCGCAGAATCGGCGGCCATGGCAGCGCCATCCGGGCCATGTTATTGAACTCGGCATCGACTCTCCAGAGCCTTACCATACCCGCAGGCTCGCTCTTGTACGGCTTCTTGGAGGAAAGGGATGAAAAGGTCTTGGAAAACAAGCTCGTTGCGCATCAACCCTTACATCTCAGCGCCTTGCAGGCGCTCGATATTTCATACATGCCGGACGATGAGGCTTTCATCACATCGTTGCAGAGAGCCATCGACCTTATGGCACTACGAGAGCTCAGGCTTCATGGGATGTCGCAGGGCAAAGAACTCATATATCAGCGTCTATCAAGCCTGGCTCAGAAGACGACTAGAGACATAAGGCTGCGGAGTCTGTATCTGGACATGTCGGCTGAGAGCTACGGAGCGTCATTTGCACAGAACATGCCAGACTATAGATATGAATGCGGCTTCATTTCTTCCTTCGACACCCTTACGGCTCTCGAGATCTCGGGTTATGGCCTGTATCCAGACTATATCGCTAATCCCGGATTATCCGACCTCCTGTTGCAGGCCATCTCCAAGCACAGAAATCTGACAAGTCTGACAATGTCTTATCCTTTTATCCCAAGCGGCTGCAAGGTTCCGTATCTGTCAGCAGATACTGTTTCAACCATCGTCAAGAACCTGCCTCATCTGCAAGTATTGCACTTTGCACCAGATGAAGACCAAAGCGTAAGTCTTGCTATAATTCTCTGCCTCCAGCTGTACAGGACTAACAGACTCGCATTTAGCGTGAAATCGGACTCGCACTCTCCAACGCTGCTGATTTAACGACCGTCTCCTGCTTCCCATTTGAAGGCTGGGCGAAATTCCCCCGACCCGACGATCCCTGCGCCAAAGCACGCGACGGCATTATCCAGGGGTTCCTATCTCGAGGCGGCTGGCGCGGCGTTGGAAAGTTTGTCTGGGAAGACAACTACAAGCTCAGACGCCTAGTATTTCACCAGGAGATGTGGGACATTGGCTCAGCTTTTCACACGTTCCAGAGGGGTATGAAGAAGGCGCAAAAGAGGAGGAGTGATGATGATGAGGAGTGCGAGGTTCTTATTCGGGATATCTCGTCGACGCTCAACAAGGGCATTCATATTGGGTATGACCCAGACTTTAAGTGGGTGGAAATGGCGGCCAAGGGTATCGTCTGAGGCGCCGTGTGCTATTAAGTTGTGTTAGGAGAACAACACTCTAGGTAGTATTTTTGTATTGGTTCATAGAGAGAAAGGCTGTATATGTGTTACATCAAAAGGTCATTATTTAGAACGAAACATCCTCTAAGAGATTGTTACTTGAATGTTCCAATGCACCCAAATACAAGCTTGTTGACCAGTGGGACTCAAGCAAAGCTGTGAGGGGCTATCTTTGTTAAGTCGACGTTGTCTTGGATGTGGCCATCGCCGAGACAGACGGCGTGGTATTGTAGTGTGTGCTCTGCTTTTTGTCTATCGCAACAGGGACTTGCTGGCATGGTAATAGAAAATACAGTTTGTGGTGTTTCACGTGGTATGAGAACATTGGTATGATATAAGTAGATCGCAATGAAGGACGTGGTTGTATGAGCTTGAGGACGCGTTGATGGCTATTACTATCTGTAGGTTTATTCCTACTACCTCTATAACTATTATATGTGCTACTATTATATGTGCTACTATTATTTGTGCCTTTCGTCAATCAAAGAGCAATTCGCTGCCATAATATTAAGGAACACGGTCTTTTCTCACATCTTTGACATCATATTCCGATATCAGCACAGCTTTATCTCTATAACACGTTTCTAGTCAGGCGTTATACTCCTTCTATCAAGCCTGAATAAGGAAACCCCATTCCTGAATATACCCTTGAATATCGAGCCAGTTCCTTGACTACCCGGCTGTCTATGGTGGTGCAATCTTCACGGTGAAAAATGTGAGATTATCTCTTTCTGCACCCTCCGACCCTGGCTCCAACTTTGTAACCTCTAGCGCGTTTCTTCCATTGACTCTGGCAAAGTTTATCAGGTTACCGCCCGACGCCTGTAGTTTGCATTCCAATTCACCCTCTGCACTTTGGGCACAGGTGAGAACACGTCTTTCAATGAAAGAATTACTTGTCTCCGCAGAGTCGGCGGCACACTGAGAAAGCGCGGATGTTTTTTGCTCTTCGTAATAAAAGATAGTCAATGGACAAAAAGCATTGCCAAAGTTACTGATGAGACGGCCGGTCATTGGATCGATGTAGAAGCTAGTCGAGCTCTCGGCGGGAACTGTGCCGGGCGCGTATATTCTCAGACTTTGTGGAATAGAGCCTGGAGCGGAAGCGACAACATTTCCGTCGAGGTCGGCTGATGGGCCTGAAACTTGGGAGATGATGAGACTAAAGGTTTCGATTGGCGTCACGCCCCTGGTGGTGGTTGAGATGTCGCTCGAGGTGCCGGTTGAAGATTCAGTCGAGGACTCGACCATCGTGGTTGTAGTCTCGACTGTTGACGTACTCTCAGCTGTAGTACTCTCGGTTATAGTACTCTTGGCTGTAGTACTCTCGGCTATTGTCATCTCAACTGTGGTTGATTCTCCGATCGTAGTCTCAGCCGTACTTACAGCGCTAGTCGACTCTTCCTCGGAGGATGTGACTGATGTAGAGACCGACTCAGTCGATGCCGTGATAGAAGAGGTAATTGACAGAGCAGAGCTGCTCGTTGCGGTCGAAATATCACTGCCGGTCATGGCAGACGACGTGGTAGATAGACGAGGCTTGCACGGTCCAGCGTAACCTGCAGCAGCAAAGGCTACCACAGAGAAGAGCCTGTGCAAACGCATAATAAGCACGAGTGGCAAGTCAACTATGTCAAAAAATAACGCGAAAAGGGCGAACAGAAGTAGTTGAGCTTCGGTTGAGTAAACAGAAGATGCGATGGAAAAATAGAAAAGAGCGGCAGAGGCAAGTTTGCTTATTCACCTTGCCTCCCCTGAAAACTAGCAAATAAGTAACAGGATTCTTCCTATCAAGCTTGATCAAATACGGAATAACTAGACCTCCATGACGGTATTTCCACTCTCCCATCCGTACTTATGGGAGCTAACGGCACGGAGTTGGTCGAGCCCCTGTTCTAGTGCTTCAGATCTACAAAGCTACACAAAAGCTACCGGCACTACCAGGCCACGAAATTGGAAAGATAAAGGATAAGTAAGTAACAAACAGGCCGACGGTCACTGGCATGTCTGTGTGTGGGGATTGGCAATTAGCTTATTAGATAGTCGCAATAGGCCAGTAAGGGTGAATTTGTTCTGTTACATTCAAACAGCCATCTCAAGCCCATATGGTCTATGGATAGATGCTAAACAATATTTTCTACTATCTACGCGCTATTGGTATTGGGTTACATTGATACCCTCGCTCAGCTGCTGGTTTGGTGCAGCGAAGCAGGTTATACAGTGGAAGATGCAGAGTAGAACAGCCTTAGTAGCTAGACATAGGCATGGTCTGGTATCTTGTCAGGTCCTTTATTGGCATTAATCGTCTTAATTAAGCCTTTTGATTTGTGATTTTTGATTTGTTTAAACAGCCGTGACACCGGATAAAAGCTGCCTGAACCAGTCGCTGGCCGAAGTGGCCTTATCTCAAATCTCCCAGCCTGGTAGACTCTTGGCTACGCGTTGCTAACTGGAGAATTTAGCAGTTCAACGGTACTGCAGGCATTACACTCGTTCTTTGATCAACAGCCAGGACCCCTGCAGCTGTAATTGTGAGCTTGCGCCCACGGTTTGAAGCTAAATACTTTCCCGGGCACGGCAAGTGTTGAGCAAGGGCTGTAACAATTCCGTGCCTGGCTTAACCCAGCATAAGACATACCAAGCATAAAGCAGGGGATTTAAATCCTCGTCGGGCTTATTACCAAATCCCTCTGGGTCCAGAGTAATAAATCCCGAGAGCTCCCGGATGATAGGATTAAGATCCGATCGGTGTCGGCTATTACCGTGGTCTTGGCATCTCGTCGGGAATAACTAGTCGATTATCAAATACTGGCCAAGCAAAAAGCAGAATAGATCTATGCTAATATTTTCCACGTGCAGAGTCTGTCATAATAGCCACGCCAGCCCAAGGATGTAGAAAAATGGGTTGAATATCAGCTTGGCTTCAACAGAGAACTGCTAGAGATCACTTAATAACCCCCCGTTCTTTTTCTCCATCAGAGCCTCACGTGGCCTCTGGCGGACCAACTTTGAACCGAACCACGAAGCTAAAGCCGTTGCTCCGATATCTATATAATAGCCCAAGACGTGGTCGATACCATCTCACTACAACACGGATCATCATCCAGACCACCAGAGAATCCAGTTATCCTCCCATTTTTTACTATAAATCCACCTTCATCATGGCCCCCATCCACTTTGGCTGTCTTGTCTACGACTACCAGGCCATCGACGTCCTCGGTCCTACAGACGTCCTCAACTCATCAAGCAAACTGTACATGCAGGCCATGAGCTCCATCACCGGAGCCAAGCAAGAGACCATCGATCGAGCGCCCGAGTTTGTCTTTCACCACGTCGGCATCTCTCTCGAGCCTGTCGCCCTTGCCTCCAGCTCCATGTCCATGGTGCCCACTACCACTGTCGACGACTGCCCCGAGCTGGACTGCCTCTTGATCGGAGGCCCTGATCCCGTCAACTTTGAGTTGCATCCCAAGTTTGCCGACTTGATCAGACGCCACGCTGCAGCAGGAAAACTCATCTTCACCAACTGCACCGGCTCTATGGTTCTGGCGTCCACGGGCGTCTTGGATGGAAAGAATGCCACCATCAACAACGTGGCGTATAGTATCATGACTCAAAAGTACCCCAATGTCAAGTGGACGATCGGTAAGAAGTGGGTTGTCGACGGCAACATCTGGACTGCCGGTGGTGCAGTTGCTGGCATGGACATGTTTTCTCACTGGATCAAGGAGAACTTTGGGCTTGATGTTCTCTCTGTGGGGGCTTCTCTTTTGGACTTTGAGCCTAGGGACATTGACGGCGTTGTCAGTGTTATTCCCAAGAGGTTTGATGAGAATGGAAAGCCACTGTCGACATATGTGTTTGGAAGTGGCAGCTAGGTTGATATCGGGATATGATGT
>JABEYC010000787.1:0-14249 GCA_013266195.1 Fusarium zealandicum | reverse complement strand
CTCCTCCACACGGGGCTGCACAATCTTGTTACGTACGGCCTTTGAGTTTATCTCGACTCCAGACGCAAACGCGCCAGTTTCTCTCGAGATTCTCGGGCAGACCCCGTGGACTGGCTTGACTGACTCGGAATGCTAACCGGGATAGGCTGACTCGAGCGGCGCTCCACCGAGTTCCACCGCAACGGGGAGACGATTCGCCCTGGAAACGTCCATTAGTGGCGTGCCTGAGCAGAGGTTTTAGCGGCCGAGAACGGTCTCGGCTTGGGCTTGGGCGGCACAAGAGCCTCTTACAGCTGAAGCCGGCAGGGGTACGGCACCGTCATAGTAGCCTGTGGCAGCTATATCATAGTGCGCTGCATCGCCTAGATTTACCACGGAGGGACTAACGCCATGAATCAACGTCTCACCCGTATCACAAGCTGAACCCTTAACGCTTCTACCCCTGCCATCCGTGGTGGGCTGTCCATACTTAAACCGAACGGACCATTCAGGGGACAAATCTGCAGCCCCACCCCCCACCTGCCCAAAATGGATATTCGAGGCTATCAAGAGCTAGTCTAGATAGCACTTCATTTTACCATTGTAAAATATTCTTCCTCTCAGGCTGTAAAGTTATCCTTGATACAACGTTGGGATGGAACAGATTTGGTGACGAGTCTGTAACAGGGCTGGATTAGCCGTAACTCTGTTTCCCCCACAAGACTTTGGTCAGTCACGACTCATGCGTTGACCGAAACGTTCCATCTTTATTACCGGAGGCTATCAAAGTCATCAGTGGCTCTCGAGTCAAAATCAGGCCCATAGCTTCGGCGAACTAGCTCCAGTAGTGAGGCAGCGCCAACACTAGATCAGCGCACCTAAAATCTTCTCCATCGAAGTGGTGCTCCATCCTCCGGGGTTAGTCGAGTCGACTAGGCATCAACAAGGACAAGTTGTTGGATTTGATGGGGCCCTTGACATTAAAACGGACCACAGCGGGCTCGGGTGGCAACTTTAATGTTAATCAAGCGACAACCTAGTTCTTGGCCTTGCAGCTATTTTCTTACCACTATTTTAAACGGTATGGGGACGGTGGATAGTCACGGGAAGCATCCCCGGATCTATCCAAGTAGGCTAGGCTATCTTGCCGATAAATAAGGACCTCCAACCGTAACGTAGGAGTCATATGGCGGGGCAGAAGTCTGGGTTGCTGGTGTGTGAACTTGTTATTCATGACACCCGTTGAACGATAGCAAACGCTACAGGGTAGTTTGGTTTCGGCTGCGTCTACTTGGAGCAGAAGTTGACGTAGAGATAGACAAGACGGGTATTAAGCTGATGGTGTTTTGTAGTTTGTAACAGTCGTAGCTCTGAGTCAAGCGAGACTCTCGTGTTGTATTTATGCATGTTGGTGAAAATAATCAACTCTTTACTGTTGTGTATGTAAGACAGAGTAAGAGACTGACTCGCTCCGATAACCAGCTCCAGCCACACTTGCCAGACACGATAAAAATCTGCCGTGGCTCATTGTGGCTTTATAATGACAACAGCTGAGAGCGAATGGCGTGACGTCACGTGTCTCGGAGATTTCAAAGCGGCTCGGCTCTGTCCGATTCTCCCGCAATCCATACATTTGTGACCTCGCGATATAAGAACTACAAGACTCAATCATTGGGGAACAACATCTCATATCCTCGCCAAACCCCGGCTTATCCACCGCCAAGTCCCCAAGAGAACCAAGAGGCGCCTTGTTCCCGGCCCGCATTCCAGCCTAGTTGATGACATCCACGGGGAAGCAAAGCCAAGACGTCAACATGATTCACCACATCAACTCGGCCGAGGAGCTGCAAAAGCTGCTCTCGTCTACCACATACGTGGCCGTCGACTTCTTCGCCGACTGGTGTCCGCCTTGCAAGGCCATCGCGCCCGTCTTTGAGACGCTGGCCACCAAGCACACCGTCCCCGAGACCCTGGCGTTTGCAAAGGTCAACGTGGATCACGTCCAAGACGTCGCGCGAACCTACCGCGTCACGGCCATGCCGACCTTTCTCTTCTTCAAGGAGGGCAAGCAGGTTGCTGTCAACGGCCAGGCCATGATCCAGGGCGCCGATCCTCGAACCCTAGGCGCCGCCGCCGAGAAGCTGGGTGGCCTAGCGCTGAAGCGAGCAGAGGCGGCTGCCAGCCTCTGAGTTGATCAATTCATCTTCTCCATGGGACGGGGACCTGTTCTGATGGGCTATGAATCAGACTGCGGCTCTTAGTCTGCTGCCAAGAGCGGATATAGGGCCAGCAACTATCAGGGTTGTGCTATTGAACTTGGCGTTTTGCGTGGAATGGCGCTGGTGCCGGATACCCACCAAGGCTGTTCCTGTTGGTAGCGACATGTTAGTTTAAGAAACCAAGACAACTAGTCGTGTTTTCTATCTCCCCAATGTATCCGGTGATCTCATCGTCCCGGTGAATCGTCCAACTATCCTGCCTTGACATCACATCGCGCTGCTGCATGCAGTAAGGGTAGATCGAGCGTACCTGAATGTTTGCCACCCCCATCCCCGCCTAGCCGACTAATTATCTTTCCTGCGTTTTATGTTGACGTAGTCCAGCACATGATAAGCTCAGGGGGTGTGCCACATCTTCCAAGGCGCTCATAGCAAACCTGAGTCGTGTAGTCCCGGGATCATGAGCTGGGGTGAAGTTGATCAACAGGGCTCATTTTAGATAGTGGAGCCATATCAGTTCATCACTTTACTTTTTGATGAGAATGGTATTACCTACGCAGATAAATAGCTTTCGTCATTCGAGCAGTCGTTGAAAACTTGACATACCTTTCGCCTCCTTTCCAAACACCCTTCCGGTATAGGTGACTTGGGTGCTTGGCACGAAAGTCATTCTTGCTGCCGTGTCTATCTTTAGTAGTGTTGAGATAATGAGTCTATTTATAAAGGTACCACACGATTATATGTTTGAGAGTCATCCAGAGACTTCTAATATACCTCTTTAGTCAATAAATCCGTGTTGGGGCACCTGCAAAGGGAGACGATTGATGAGTAACATTGGTTTGCCTCGGAGGAAGAATTGGGATGTAGAAACTATATTCTGTGAACACATAGTGGGCGATTACTGCTCTGGCCTGAAATTCTTATTGTTTATTATGACCAAGTTTCTGCGCAAGGAAAGGCACTTGAGAATACTGTGTTTCTTATTATAATTCTAGGTGTCATGCCGAGGTAAGGACACAAGTCATCGATGTTTATGAGACGGTTTACCTCGTCCCATATCGAGACCGAAGACAACGATGCAAGCCCACATTGCTAGTCAAGTCGTTGAGAAGGGGTAATCGGTAGTCCCTATGTTTAGGTCCATCCGAAGGACGGATTGAATGTGTGCAGGCTCTTGCCGGTAAGTAGATCTTGTACTACGCCGAGAGTTCCTCGAAATTGGCTTTTGCCCAGTAATTATTATCATATGGTGTGCTTTGATATGGCATGCTTTTCACATTAGACTTGGCATAATTGCGTACAGCAGCTGCACAACTAATGTCATTGCTAATTATGCTATTATATATCGCCCCTCCACGAAGACGCGCCTATTTGATCCCACCTCAATTCTAATCTTTTTAAACTACTCCGTATATGCATTCACATAGACGGTCTTTATATACGGCTAGGAAATACCTGTGGAAAATTGTTAATCGATTGGTATATTCTAGCTGTTTCTTTCTTTGCTGTTATCACGTATCTGTTACGGTAGTGCAGCAGGAAAATAGAGGAACTATAATGCATCAACAGGATAGAAATGACCCGCGTCTGAATGATATACTTACAAAACAATCATAGGTTAACGAAGCCCTAATTTCTTGCCGTTAATATAGTTACTTCTTGACATCACGTACAAGATTGGTGAAATTCTGGATTGTGACATATCATTTGCTTCAAGATATACGGCGCGGACTTGTACACCTCACAGGAGTGACATCGGGCAGGCTTCCATCATGGTATCTGGCCCGTTCGAGACGAATTCAACAACTTGTGCATAAGACGCGGACCAACTCTATCTCTCCTTGTCAACTGAGGGGACATTGGGGGCTTTGGGGGCTGTCTACTTTGGGCATGCCGGGCTGAGTCTCTGCGTAGTAAGATCAGAAACATGTTTGATTGGCTGACTCGAAGTCATAGAATGCACCCCCAACGGCATGTAGGTCCCTCGCCCCCGCAAAAAGCTTCAATCAGGGATGTTTTATCCCCGGAATTCTTCCGTATCTTCGTTTTCTTCTGCCTCTATTTTGAATTGTACACGGAACATGGCAAGCCCGATACCGGAGTAGCCGTTCTAGGCCTCGAGCTGCGCAATCTCGTCCACCTTTTTCGCGCTGTTGCTTGTAGGGTCAAACTCGTACTCGAGCCATTCCGTCGCCAACCTCCTGGCGAGCTCGAGCCCGATGACGCGCTCGCCAAAACACAGCACCTGGGCGTTGTTGCTCTTTACGCTCCGTTCGACGCTGAAGCTATCGTGGGCCGTGACGGCTCGGATGCCCTTGATCTTGTTTGCCGAGATTGCAACACCCAGCCCGGTGCCGCAGATAAGTAGAGCCCGATCCGCCTTGCCTTCTGCCACCAGACGAGCAGCCTCTGCCGCCCGCAATGGGTAGGCGGTCTTGTCTGAGGCCAGGTTGGAGCCGACGTCGAGAATCTCAATTACACGGCCGTCCAACTCAAAGTCTTGTTTGATGGCGTTTTTGTATGAAACTCCTGCTTCCTGGGGGGACATGTAAGCTCAGATCTGGCATGGAATGCATGGGAGCACTCACATCGCAGCCCACTGCGATTCTCCACTTTGGCGCCATGATTGCTTCGGATGTGGGAAAGATATGCGAACTAGTGTTCCTTTCTATTCTCATAGCAAGAGGCGGGCTCTCTGGACAATTTTAATACTTGGTGCAGAAGCAGCCCATCACTCAGAATCAGGCCCTAAATGCCGAGAAAAGAGCCATGTGACGGTATACCCCGCCATGTAGACTAGGATCTCGACTCTCCTCCAAAGGGGCATTCCGGGGTCACATCCCGCTTGCTCATCCCGTATTCGTGCGGAAAGAATCCAGAGCAAACCAAACCGAAGAGATCGATGCCCGGGGGCTCGGGGCTGAGTGGGGTGCGGGTTTCCGTAAGAGGAAAACCGGCGGAGGTCATACGGACATCTCGCTCCTCACCAAGACCTTGGAACCGGGATACCAGGATGGCCTTAGAGTAGCACGACAGCAGGGGAGAAGGAAAAAGGTACTTTGCTAACAATACAGGGCTCAAAAATGCCTGGAAACCCTCCGGTGAGCCCAAGTCCAGTGGTAATAGTGGACCGTTGGATCCGGTCGCCCAACGGAGAGAGGATGGAAACGCGGAGGATGGGTTTAATAAAGAACCCCGAATTGGCTGGTCACCTCGTTTCTTTGCTCTGGTCGTCGTCAACCTCTCTTCTCATTCTCCCCTCCGCGTTAATCTGCAACCATGTCTACACGGCACCTCTTCGACTCGTCTGAAGGCCTCGTCAACAAGGCATTACGAGGAATCATCTCATACAACACCGCCTTGAGGCTGGATGAGAAAAACCGAGTTGTCTATGACACGGAATACAGGCGATCCAACGTCAGCATAGTCAGCGGCGGCGGCTCCGGCCACGAGCCTGCCTGGACGGGATATGTGGGCAAGAACATGCTTGCAGCGTCTGTGCAAGGCGACATCTTTGCCAGCCCCAGCACAAAGCAGATTCTGGCCGCCATAGAAGCTGTCCCTAGCGACGAGGGGACCATCCTAGTCATCACAAACTACACCGGAGACTGCCTTCACTTTGGGCTCGCCAACGAAAAGGCAATTGCCATAGGCCACAAGTGTCGGACCATCATCTGCGGGGATGACGTCTCGGTTGGGCGCAAGGGCGAGTTGGTTGGGCGGAGAGGCCTTGCAGGGCAGATCGGCGTTTTGAAGGTGATGGGGGGAGCTGCGGGTGCAGGCCACACGCTGGATGACGTTTACAACCTGGGCGTCGCATTCTCCGAGCAGATTGTCTCGATTGCCGCTACCCTCGACCACTGCCACGTCCCCGGAAGAACAGAACACGGCGCATTGGAAGCCAACGAGGTCGAACTTGGCACGGGCCCTCACAACGAACCGGGGTACATGAAGCTATCCCCGGCCCCCTCCGCCTCGGAACTGGTACGACAGATCCTCAAGCACTGCCTGGATGAGAACGATCCGATACGGGGCTATGTCAAGTTTGCGCCCGGGGATAAGACCATCCTCCTCATCAGCAACTTTGGCGGGCTGTCTCACTTGGAACTGGGGGCTCTTGTCGACGAAGTGCTTGACCAACTGGCCAGTGATTGGAAAATTGAGCCCGTTCGTACATGCGCCGGATTACTGGAGACATCTCTCAACGCGCCAGCCTTTTCTGTCTCGGTCATTAATGTTTCGGCTGCGGCAAGAGCATGTCGATATTCGGTCGACCAAATCACGGATTTCTTCGATGCCAGGACCAACACGTATTGGGAATCAATGACCGGGTCGCAGAGCCAACGCCGCAGTCGAAAGGATCAGCTCGTTCAAGCACCCGAGGAGACGGAAAAGACAATCAGCGACGACAGAGACCTCAAGATGGACGCAACGTTGCTCGAGGCCATGTTGCGGGGTGCGTGTGAGGCCCTCATCCAGGCGGAACCTGATTTGACCAAGTGGGATACCGTCATGGGCGATGGCGATTGCGGCGAGACCCTCAAGACTGGAGCACTCGCTCTGCTTGAATCCCTCGATGGCGGCCTTGCAAAGTCTGGTTCTGTAGTTGCAGTTCTTCATGAACTCGAAGACATCGTCGAGGGCAAGATGGGAGGAACTCTGGGTGGCATCCTTGGCATATTCTTTGTTTCTCTGAGAACGGCTGTCGAGAAGAACATTGACATTGCCCGATCAAAGGGCCCAGTCGCGCTCTGGAGTCTAGCTCTTAGCCTGGCCCTCGAGAACTTGAGTAGATACACCCCGGCCAAGGTGGGCGACCGCACCGTCATGGACACCCTGATCCCCTTTGCAAAGATGATCGAAGAGTCTGGGCTCGCGGGGGGCGTCGAGGCCGCTGTTAAAGGAGCCGAAGCAACAAAAACGATGAAGCCGAAACTGGGCAGGGCGACATACGTCGGGGTCGAGGATAGCCAAGAGTTGCCTCCAGACCCGGGTGCGTGGGGTGCCATGGTCGCCATCCAAGGTCTCCAAAGAGGGCTTGAGGCCAAAAAGTGAGTCGAGGGGATTTGGAAGAGCGTGGTTTTACTAAAACTTTTGGTATATGCATGTATGATAGGTTAGCTGAGCCTTAATGAAGTTGCCCTATTCTCGAGTCCTTGTATATCGATGACCTATATACTAGTTCTAGGTGACAATTATGATGACTGCTACTCGGTAATAGACTCAAAGCCACTTCAGACAGTTGACTAATCAAGTACAGCTGCATTGCAGATAGACATGCACGAGTGAGATTGCTGAAGCTAACCGAGTTATACAGGAGACTATTGGGTAATTATGCGCTGGTAAGGGTGTCTTAGCTAACACCGTTGGTTTAATGTAGTATTGTGATAAATAGTAGACCTCCTAGTATTTTGAGTCTTGTACATATAAGTCTTATATTCATTGTATTTGATTGTAACTTGCTCCAACCGGGGACTTCAAGGATCACAGAGTTTGCCTAGTAGAGGGCAAGTTTTCTACATACCCTTCGATACTAAACATCACATTGCTCTCCACAAAGTCCATCAAGGCACGCCCGAAACGCTCCCGTCGGTATGGCATATGCTTCTCAACATCTCTAGGGTCGGGTTACGAGAGAATAATACCTGGCTTTCCCGCTATAGACTGACGGATGGTGATTGCTTACGTCAGCAGCTGATCGGCTTCCGTAGCTCAGTTGGTTAGAGCGTCGTACTAATACTCCATCCCGAGTGCTCAGTAATGCGAAGGCCTCAGGTTCAAGCCCTGGCGGAAGCAGAGATTGCAGTGCCTATCAGCTTCTTGTTTTTTGGTGTTTTTTGATGTTTTTTGATGTTTTTTGCGGATAGACTACGTCTTGTGGTGATCCTAGGTCGTGGTGTTGTAGTTTGTGTGTTTTGGTGTTGATTGACAATTTGACATGCACCATGACGAAGAGGGTCGGCCATTCGTCTATACCGGCCACATCCATTTCAAGTCATAAATTGCATAAATCCAGCTGGTAGGCTTTGGCCGACATAATATACATGCTGCTTAAAGACTGGAGAGATCCAGCAATCCATCTTAAACCAAGCGAATCCAGAAGAAACAGAATGACATGCGGCAGGCAAAGTCCGAATTGTTGATTTGGCTGGCCAAGTCACTCATCTCAGGAGGGAGGCGCACCAATATGAATAGTCAAAGTATCGGGATTGCCCGATGACACAACACCCGAAGCATTCTCGTTACCATCAGGGTTGACATCGTCATAAGGGAAGGCATAACCCTTGTTATCCACCTCGTATGCGTGAACAATGCGACTGTAGTGATTTGTAGGATCAGCCTTGTAGTAGGAGTCACTCCCCAAGCTCGGCTGCACATGTCCACCGTCTGCCAAGAGAGTAGAGCGGACAAAAGCCGCACAGAGACGGGGAACAACGGCAGCGTGAATTGGGCTGTCCCCGTTCTCAATGGCAAAGGGGCCGCTGTTGCAACCCCAGATGTCCTTGGTGTTGGGCTTGGAGTAGCCCCGGTTGTCCCCATCGCAGGTAAGCTGATCTCCAGAAACTCTGCAAGCAACGTGTCCAGCTTCGGTTTGGGTGTTGATGATCAGGTCCTGGCTCGAGTACCTGCTCCAGACCTGATCGACGTACGAGGTCCAATAGTCCGCAAAGGTGACGGGCTCAAGGTCGTATTGGTTTCCAGGAGAAAGTACACGGACCGGCTTGCCCTCGGCATTGGCGATACACATAAAGGTCCACGCGTAACCGTCGGCATCTTTCTGCGTGACCAAGTCATTGCAGATTTTGCTGACGCTGTCTGCTTCGAGGCCGGCGGCGGATTGTGTGCTTCCGTCTGTCACCGAAAGCACCATGCCCAGGACGATTCCCACGAAATCGACGTAGCTGATGTTGGCATAGAGTACTCCGTTGGTGTAAGTGAGCTCTACGAAGCCCCAGTTTACACCGGCACTGGCATCCAGCAAGTTGGTGACAGAGGGCTGAACTAGGCCATCGCCGTTCCCAATATCAACCATGAAAAAGTGCAGGTCCCCGTCTGCAAAGTAAATGCGTCCCGAGCTCATTGAGATAGGGAGCGTGAGGTCAAGGGTTTCGCCGAAGCCGGGCAGAGGGATTGCAATGTTTTCGGTGATCTCTACGGGCAACAGAGAGCCACCGGATCGGGGGTATACAAGGCTTCCATCAGCAGCGACAAAGACCACAGCGCCGTTGGAATCGAGGCCGGAGATGTAGGCCTTGACAGACCCTCCACCGAAGTTGTTGACAAGCTTCAGCGGCAGGGAGGCAGTTTGGGCAGCTCGCTTGGTGGACGCGTGCGTTCCATTTTTGTGGTATGTGCCGTTGAGCATGTTATCATCCGTGACCTCGACATCCTTGGCTCCCCCAGGGTTTGCTTTTATGAAGCCCTCGGGGGTAAGATCCTGTCTTCGGTAGAGCGGAGAGATCTGGAAAGGAGCGGCGAGAGCTGCGCCTAGAAAGGCGGCTAAGATAAGGAAGGGACGCATTCTCTCAGAGAACGACTTGAACGATATAAAAGGAGTGAAAGAAGGTTAAAAGAATGAAACAAAGAATGAATGAAAGAAGACAAAGAACAAAGATTGAGAATAATGGTTTTCTTCATCTTTGGCGCTGTAGATAACTAAATACTTTGAACCTCTTGCAAGCTGTTTCCAATGAGACTGAGCCAATCACACGCAAATACTCACCCCTTCAGTGATATTCCCAAGGATTACGATCAGAAACACTCGAGACCAGCGTCTAGGCCGGGATTGCTGAGCCCTTTTGGTAATTTACCTGAGGAAAAGGATGAAACAAGGGTTGGCCTAAGCTTCGTCCAATGGGCACCACGAAGCCGTCATTGGGGTCGTGGCCACTCAAGAGCTAGCTCCCTGCAAATCATGGAATGCACGGAGCTGTCGAATCTTGGGAATTCCGTCTTCTCGTGGGCTGAGAGGATGCAGATGAATTGATTGACGAGGCAGACCAGTTCGCGTGCAGAACCAGCGCCGTAAACAAGTTACATGCCCGTCTAGAGATGTTTAGAAGCGTATCTCGTGGATTTTAGGCGCTGACACGTCTGAATACAGGGATACCATGTGCATGAACCGCTCTTGGTTGTTTCTAAACACAGATGTCGCTGCTCCTTCATCTCCATCATGGCCAGTTAAAGCCGGGCCGAATCGACTTTTATGACCCTGGCCTAAGCAGCCTTATAGCCTACCTTCCCCTTTGAGACGGCCCGTAAGCTATTCTAGAGGGATTCTCCATTTGTTTCTGCTACGTTGCATTATACCACAACGTCAAGTGACTTTTGCTAATGCCTGAAACAGCGGATAGCCACTCAGTAAGCTTGCACCGTCTTTTGCTGCCCTAGGGCGACTTGAACGGTTTCGGAATCTAGGAGCCCCTGGCTGAAGGATTGTAGTTCTTGCATTGTGATAGGATTCTGACCCGAGATTAGCTAAACGCTGATGGTTCCGAAGAAACATCTGAGCAAAGGGGCTCCCTTGACCCTATCTCCGGATTGTTTCACAATGTCAGTCGCAAAGGACTTTTAGCTAGTCCTCGGTCATCTGAGGAACAGCCAGTCTTGAGCTCTCGGTCAACTGTGCCCGGCCACATTTATGGGTTTATCACGATGCAACATCTGCAGCACAACAAGTTTGTATTGAATCAACTTATCTTACACGCAACTAGATTTGTTATTCCAGAAGTTCCTTTTATTTCTCCCTACCAACAGGAATTATTTTAATTTCCTTTCCCCTAGTGATACAAATTTGAATAAATACCACATCTACAGCCGACTCTGCTTGATCAAGTGAGTGTTGACTGGCGAGATGGCCTTCCCAGTCTTGTTGAAAGACGTAATATTCTCCATTCCCAAACGCTCGAAACCAATATGCGCATCTAGTGAGGCGCCGGCGTTGTGAGACAGAAGTTCCACGTTCTTCATCTTGATCAGCTTTGGGCTGATGTGAGGCTCATGCTCAAAAACGTCGAGGCCGGCCGCAGACAGGTGTCCGCTCTCCAGAGCATCAACAAGATCGGCCTCGTTGATGAGCTTTCCCCGGGCGATGTTGACGAGCTTGGCACCCTTCTTCATCTTTGCCAGGCTGTGTTTGTTGAGCAAGGCTTCTCCCGCGAACGGCGTGGCGACCAGGACGCAGTCTGCCTCGGCTAGTAAAGTATCGGCAGACTTGTGGTAGACGGCACCAAGGGGTTCTTCCACCTCCTTTGGCATTTGCACCACGTCGTTGTACAGGATTTTCATATCAAGAGCCTTGTATGCTTTCTCTGCGATGCGTCGCCCGATGCGGCCAAAACCGATGATACCGAGGCTGAATCCGCTGGGATTCCGAGAAATAGGGGCCAGGTTCTTGTTCGCGTCCACAAACTGATCCTTGTCTCCGGAGCGAGCTGCAATAGCGGACCAACTCAGTTGTCGGAAGACAGATATGATCAGCCAGATGCCAACATCAGCTACTGACTCTGCGCAAGCTGCGGCGGCATTGCAATATGTGACACCTAGAGAGGATGAGTGTTTGCTTATGTACGTCTTTGAACACCGCCACATACCTTTCCTAGCAAGGCACGCTGTGTCGACCCAGTCAAATCCAGCGCCCGCACTGGCAAAGATCTTGCAAGATGACGGCAGGAGTGAAATCAACTCCTCGTCCCAGTTGCCCATCTCGCCTCCGGTGTTCCAGAAGGGCCGATAAATGGCGAAAAAGTCACCAAAAGCCTTGGTCTTCAAGGCCTGGATGAACTCAGCCCGAGGCATGCTGTATGATCGGCGAATCTCAAACTGAGCCTTGAACCCATCGTAGAGCTCGTGGTTCCAGCGGATATCGTCGCCGAGCTGGAGAACGATTGGTTTCGACATGATGAGGTTGACTTGGTTGCTATTGAGACTGTCAATGTACAGTTGCAAAGTGAGTGGAGAAGAGAGAAGAGTCGGTCAATGAGAATAAGTATTGGACATGATAGCCGAAGAACCAATCAGCTTCGATACTTTACGGACATTCTCCCGATTATCTTGGCAGCTGAGAAGCCCGAGCCCTGTAGAAGCAGAGAACCCCAGAACACTCCGCATCTTCCTCATCGATTATTGGCAATGAACCCTTGGTTGACCCACCCCCACAGCCGGGGGTAGATCATTTATCGGGCTTCTTTCCGATCGAGCTGGGTAACCATGGAGATATAATCGCCAATGATAGCAAAAGATCTTTATTCACTACCAGAAGAAGCCAAAAACATCAAGAGTTACTCGAGATTAGGCCGAAAACCACACGGCCCTATTGGCTGTCTATTCAAAGACTCAAAGGACAACGCCCATCACTAAAGCACAGCCCAGATGGCATGCCAGTCTCTATCTTGATAGCCAAGTTCCTATAAGAAGAGATATTTCCATAGACAAAACTTGTCGCCATTCCTCTGGTGCCGGTCATTTTTCTCGGGCTTGTGGACTAGTCCTTCTTCTGAATGCGCGGAAAGCTCAACCAGATTGCTGTAACTACAAGAATAAGAGCAAGGATAATCGGCTGCAACACCGCAACACCTTTGTGGGATGCAATAGCACCAATTGCAAACGGAAATATAGTGCCACCTGTGCCACCCATGGCCATGGCGAACCCAATGGCACTGACGTGGATATGCGAAGGAAGCAGCTTCGCCGTCACCATGACAGCGCCAGGGAACATAGGGCCCAAGAAGAAGCCAAGAAAAGAAACGGCAACTGCAGAAACGATGAACTGCGGCACAAGCCAGAAGAGCAGCTGGAGCCCTAGACATAGGGCGAAATAGATGGTCAGACACAGCCGCTCACCATATCGTTCAGTCACAAAGCCAAGAACAGCACGGCCCAAAGCCATACCGGCCCAGAAGCCCGAGCCAGAAACACCCGAGGCATACTTTGAAGCATTGCGTACCCGCAACATAAAGGTAACCACCCAGCCGCCAAGGCCGACTATGATTGATTAGAGAAGCTAGACGGAGAGGAGTCAGAGCAATGGGCAGCCACGAACCTTCAATACCCATGTATGCAAAGAAGAAGAAGGCGCAAAGCCAAGTGACTTTGGACTTGAGCGCTTCCCTCGTCCCAGAACCGCCTGTACCTGAAAACTCGTGGGCATGTTCAGCACGGTATACAGCACCGGTCTTTTGCCAAAAGGTGACAGTGAGGCCGATCAGTTCGAGGCCCGAAATGCCTATCTAGACGGTCCTCGCGTTAGAGCTGCACACCATGAGAACAAGATGGTCTTACCATGAGGTAATAATAAGTATACCACGGCAGCTCGGCCGAGACCACCATCTCGGTGACGATGAGCGGGGCAAAAAGGGCACCCAAAGAGTAACAAGAGTGTAGGAAGCCTTGAACTGTGTTGCCCTTGTCCATGGCGCCAATCCAGGCGCAGAAGCAAGCATCGGTCAAGCCGTTGCCAAACCCGCTGACCATGTTGCAGACAACAAGCACGGGATACGGCGGATGCGCGGCCAAGGCGGCAAAAGTAATCATGTGACAGATGGGAGCCACGATGGCAATGCCTCGCTGGCCAAACTTCATATGGATACGGGCATTGGTGAAAGCAGCCACCGAGTAACCGGCAAAGGGGGTCAGGAAGATGAGCGAAACGACGGTGTAGTTGAGGTCGTAGTAAGATTCCAGCTGCAGCGAGTCAGAATGATTGGAGAGACATGCTTCATTACCACGGACATACATATGGAATTAGAGCCTATTTCTCGCCTTCAAGGTTAGCCAAGTCCCATCACCAAAGGGTCCGGCGATGGCATCAACGGGCTAGACGTACGCCAACGGCTGCGTCGTTCATTCCCGCAATAATGAATGAAAGAAAAGCAAAGACGAGTTTTCCGATATTCCCCTTTGGGTAGTTCCATCTCTCCGTTTGCGTCTGGGCATTGGGAGGAGGAACATGGTCTGACGGCCTCTCGACTGGGAGCTCCTCGAGGCTCCTCTTTCCCTCGTCCTCGGCACGACGCTGTGCTGAGCCAAGGGTATCGAGCTCGATAGCCCCGT
>JABEYC010000786.1:0-17228 GCA_013266195.1 Fusarium zealandicum | reverse complement strand
GCTTGTGCACATATGCTGCCGGTGCCAGTAGCCCTAGGTGCTGGCCATAGGTAGCTGGCCCTTTTCGGACATTAGTACGTCGATAAAGAAAAATGACTCTACGACATAATCGCAGTGCTCATCTTGTAGGTAACCTGCGAGAAAGAAGGTGAATAAAAGACCGTGAATGAGGTCGGCCGTGCTCGGAGTATTTATTAGTGAATGATGACCAAACCGACAACATGATTCGCTAGGTAGCTTGCTTGACCTGGGCTGTCTTTGTCCTCGACATCCATCCGCGACTGGAAGACTAAAGCCACCATTGCAGACCTGTCGTTGTTGCCTTTAGAGATGGCGTTTCAATCAGATATATTAGGAACAAAGGCCTAGACTCATGCGACTTGGTCAACCTTGGCTGGCCACTCGCAGACGGGCAAGAGAATAGCTGCCAACTCGAACCCCCACGGTCTAGAAACATGTCCATGCAGAACCTCTAGGATGTTTCTCATTAGTCTCACTATCAGAAGCAGATCATTCGTAAGCCAGGCGGTCAATGGCATGTCGTGGCATCCAATAGAGTGTAGTCGTGGACAACCCTGGAGACGTGAGAACCTTGAGGGACACCTCTTGTAAGGCGGCACGGCCTCATGATCAACCCCCATCTCAGATGCCCCTAATCTAGTTTTCGGAGGAGGAAACAATAGCATTTTTTCCTCTTAAAAGGGCCATCCGATAAAATAGCGTCTCCATCGCCTATCGGCTGATCAAGCATCCCCGAGAAGGAAGCTCCCGAGTCGAGCGTCCATGCTTGCCTTGTCGCTGTCATCCACCTTGCTTGACAAAGCCCCATCCTTTCTCTTCTCCTCTGAGCCCTAATACCAGCCTTAAATTTCCTATCAACATCTATCGCCTCGTCTTTCTTCTCCTCTCCTTTGTTTTTGCGAACTCGACTTCGCCTCGTCCCTCGACAGTCCGTGGTTAAAAGCCCCCGCTTCCCGCAGTGCGCTAACCATCTCGAATCGAACTACTCCATCCCCTGTTCGCTACGTCAGATTTGAACTTGGATCGACATCCATCTTTCACTCGCTCTTCTCATTACAACTGAACGCGCCGTCACATCAGCGCTCAGAGCTCGATCCCACCGGATTCACCATTAATCCGCATTTCCAGCTTCAGGAGAATCAATACAGTGGCGCCCATCTAGCTTGCGTCTAGTCATTCGACTGCAAAAGTCGACAAAGAGGTCCGACCATGGCCCCGTCTGTGGCGACGAGTGGCATCGACAATGACACTCGAGGCTGGATCATGTGTATTGTCAGCGGAATTGGTGAGTGAAATCTCGTTGCTGCTGTTAGAGGCGCTTATCAATTGCGGCTCTACAATTCCATGCCCGAAGCTCCTCACGGTCCTTCGTCATGCGACTTTGATCCCTACTCTGAGCCGTTCCATGCTGACCCATGTGGCAATCATCTAGCCTGCGTTGTTGGTGCTTCCATAGTATGTGTCGACATTATCGTTCGCCTGTTTCCTGGCAAACAGAATTTCCGGATTCAAGACAGTAATGTCTTTCTGGCCTGCTCTCTGAGCTTGAGTTTCGGCGTCATGGTACCTATCCCGGACTCCTCAGGCCTTTGCCTCGTTTTCATGCTAACCTTACCTCAGCTCTTTTCCGCGCTGTATAGTATGCTGCCCGAATCCAAGGGCTATTTTGAGGAAGCCAAATGGTCCAAGCAAGCTGCGGGCCTGGTCATGATGGCGTGTTTCATCGCTGGCTTCGTCGGCATCCAGGCTGTTTCGAGACTGCTTCATCAGTTCATGCCGACCCACGTCGTTGACTGCGATCACACACACGATGAAGCTGATGACAAAGACGCCAACTCATGCCAGCACGGCAGAAGACAGTCCAGAGCCAGTCGTGCGCGCCACCGATTGTCACATCCTTCGTCATCACACGTCCCTGTTAACAAGACCCTTGCCAATGCTGCAGATGGGCACGACCACGACATTGTGAATGAGTCCACCCCTCTCCTAGAGTCCACGGGAAACGGCCGGGTCAAGGCTCTGAAGCGACATGCATCTGTCCGTGGCGATGAAATGGTTCAAAGGTCCTTAAGCCCTACCTCGGGTAACCGAAGCCGCGCTGCCACTGGCAATGCTCAGGGGGAGCCTGAGAGAAGAAAGTCCATCCGAGAGGTTCAGAAACGAGTCATGTCCTTCGTACAGGATACGAAGTGCAATTGTGACGAGGTCAACTCTTGCTATGGATTCACAGATCCGTGTGGCCAGGAATGCTTCAAACACTTGAGCAATCGCACCTCATCCAGTTCCCGCCAGCAACCTATCCTCCGCACCACTACGGGATCTTTCCTAGGCCGCGGCCACAATCATGCTCATGATATCACTGGCCACCACCATCATCACGAAGATGAGCATGGAGTTGAGCCTCTTGCTAGCCCGAACATTCGAACAAGCAGAGCCAGATCACGCGAACCGATAGACCCTGCCGCCCCGACCGACGTATCCGAACACGACTCCTCGTGCTCATCTGCCGAGGACGACGAAGACGTCGAAGCTCAGCACCATCACCACGTCCCGACCAATGCATTCTTGTCTATCGGTCTCCAGACGTCCATCGCCATTGCATTGCACAAGTTCCCCGAAGGCTTCATCACCTACGCTACCAACCACGTCAATCCCTCTTTAGGCTTCAGTGTCTTTATGGCTCTTTTTGTTCACAACATCACTGAAGGCTTCGCCATGTGTCTGCCTTTGTACATGGCGCTTGGTTCTCGCTGGCGCGCCATGGCCTGGTCAGCCTTCTTGGGCGGACTATCTCAGCCCATGGGCGCAGGTATTGCGGCATTGTGGTTTAAGCTTGCTAGTCGGACACACATGGCCCCCAGCTCAGCTGCTTATGCTTGCTTGTTTGCCGTCACGTCGGGTATCATGGTTAGTGTGGCCTTGCAGTTGTTTGTCGAGGCCCTCAGCCTCAACCACAACCGCAATCTGTGCATATTCTTTGGCTTCATCGGTATGGCGTTATTGGGACTCAGCAACGCCCTCATTGGGTCTCACTAAGCGTCTCTGTGGCGCGACGTGGGCGGCAATCGCTCGCAGCGACTTGCCGGTTCCTTTTCGTACGTTTCCCTTACTTGCTCTTTACTTTTTGGTTCTTTCTTTGCGCGGTGTTGGCTAGGATTGCATCTCGAGCTACGATTGGTCTCTTGAATCAATGTCGCTACCTAAGTAGCTTCTGGTTTCGCGCATACGGAAAATCACTGGCCTCTGTATTTAGGTTTATAGACGGGGACGGCGTTACGTATAGAAAACACTGGTTCAACCCGAATGGCCTCTTTGTATTGTTTTGCAGAAATACTCTTGTCTGCTTTTGTGACGCACGTTTCATCATTTACATCGCGACTATATCCACGACTCCCCTTTGAGGGATATCTCCGCCAAGGCCTTGCGGCCGGGTATCTAGTACTTTTAAGGGGCCTAAAAAGGCTAAACAAGAACGCCATGCCACGAATATCGGTGCTTTAAAATGTCCCAAGAGCTGGGTCGATGAGAGGATCCTGCCTTTCTGGTTCGCGGGCTAAAAGGAGGATGTTGGCCTCGTCCTCGGGCCATTCATCATGAGGAGGGCCATAGCTCATCTGCGCGGCGAAGACGTCGTCGTCCTGTATGACTCCGGACCACGCCGGAGTGCCGGGGAAGCTCTCAAAGAGAACCCGGTCGGGATCGAGTTGGTTTTCGGAGAGGAAGAGAGCCGGGTCAGCCCCGGCGCCCTGGGCTAACAAACCGTGATAGGCCTCAGTATGGACATCGAGGTCATGGTATCGGATAAAGGCCTCATTGCAGTGAGCGCAGATGATGTTGCGCTCCGCCTGGTTGGCGGCTCCTGAGATCTCATCGATGAGGTCCACGCGCTGAGATGAGCCGTACCTGGAGAGTTTCGGCCGCTCTTGGCCGAGATGCTTGAAGCGGATGTGGTCTTCTAGCCGGACCTTGGTGCTGAACTTGTCACCGCAGCCTTGCTCGTTCGTCCATCCCTGCAAGCCTGCGCTTCCGAGGTCGACCTCACCGCAGACGAAGCGGAAACCCTCGTGTGCAGTGCGGATATGGGCATTGAGATTGGACTTTTTGGTAAACCGCTTGATGCACTCAGCGTAGGGGCACGGGATCGTCTTTCGGTCTTCGACAGTCTGGCCAGAGTGGTACATTTCCACGTGTCTTTCCAACTCCCATCGGGTAGCTGACTTGAAGTCACAGAACATGCAGTTCTGATGCTCCTGGCGGACATGGGCTTGGAGCAGCGCCTCTGTTGTAAACCCCATACGTTGCTCAGTGCCATCAGGCATCTTCTTCAATCCGCATTCGCCGCACCAGAACTTTGCTTCGCCATGGTCCCTCTCGCGGTGTCGCTTAAGAGCTGCTTTAGAATCGAATGCCTCTTTGCAACTATCCTCGGAGCATGGAAATGCCCGTAAGCCCTGGTGGTCTTTGCGAATATGTTTGTTCAAAGTTTCCTTCTTTCTGAAGCTTTGGCCACAGTCCTGGCATCGGAACCGTTCTTCGCCTTCGTGGACAGCTTGATGACGCTTGAGTCTGGTGCCAGTGACGAAGCTCTTGCCGCAGCCTTCCCTTGGACAAATATGCTTGCGCTCAAGTGTATGGACAGCCTTTATGTGCTGTTTCAGATGCTTATCCTCTATGTAATCCTTGTCGCAGTCGCCGTAAGGGCATTTGAAGGGCCGGGAATTGGTGTGTGAATTGAGGTGGTCTCGTAGTCGAGCAGGGCGGTTGAAGGTTTTGAGGCAGCCGGGCCAAGTGCACGCGAGGGTCTTGAGGTCCGAGGGAAACTTGGGTCTGGGAGTCGTGGCAGCGGTATTGATTGTTTGGGGCGAATCGGGATCGTTTGCGGAATTGGGAGAATGGGCAGTTGTGTAATCGTCCTCGAGGTCGTCCAGGTCTAGTCAGAAGTGGGTTAGTTGATGGCACGAATTAGCATTGGTATAGGTCATACAGGAATCATCTGGCCCATCGAGATGCGTTCTCTTTGCTAAGGGAGTCCCGGCCGCCGTTTCGACAGCAATTCGTTTGCTCATGATGCTGACATGTCGAGACGTTGAAGAGTTGAGATGTTCGAGAAACGGCAGAATCAAGTATAATTTAAGGCGGTGACCTTTGATTTTTTGGTGGGGGACGACAAGGATGCACAGGCAGGTAGCAGGGGGTGCAAGGTGAGGCTCGGTGAGCGGGCGCGACCCCACTTTGATGCCGACTAGGTAAGTACGCATCGGAGAAACCCCGGCCAATCTGTTTTTTATCCATCGCGTCTGGACTTTTTTCACGAGGCTGAACTGGACGCTTTCAAGATTGCCTCAGAAGCCATTGCTAAGACAACTTTCTGTCACGGACTCCCTTTACTGAACATCCTACTTGATAATACTCAACATGTCTGACTTTGGAGACGATGATGTTGGCGCGGGCGGGTAAGTGCTACCGCATTTCTGTTGCAGCGCAGGCCATCCTAACTCGATCCCGGTAGTGATGAGGCCATGTTCGACGAGGAGGAGGGCGCCGAGTTCTACGATCCCGAGGTTCTGGAGGAGGAGGATGGCGAGCAGGAACAGCCCGAGGGCGATGAAGATATTGTTATTTCTGGCGACCCCTCTGCCGCTGCGAACGCGCTCAAGGCGGGCGACAAGAGCATCAAAGACAAGAAGATTCCCGAGGGCGAGCGAACCACAACACCGTACATGACCAAGTACGAGAGGGCGCGTATCCTCGGTACCCGCGCACTGCAGATCAGGTTCGCATCCCGTTTGCGCGAGACATACAACGAAACACGTCAGGCTAACTAGGAATAGCATGAATGCGCCCGTCCTAGTTGATCTCGAGGGTGAGACGGATCCTCTGCAAATTGCGATCAAGGAGATGAGGGAAAAGAAAATTCCTTTGATCGTGCGACGATACCTTCCGGATGGCTAGTAAGTTGCATGCTCTGCTGGCGTGCTTTGGACCGTAGAGGTGACTGACATGCGCGACGCAGCTACGAGGACTGGACATGCGAGGAGCTACTGCAGTGAGCAAGGACAAAGGATGGACGAACCGAACTACTCGACTGCCCCGAGGCGTATATACCCATCTGCCCGGCCTTAGACCACAATCGAGCTGGATCGTTTCTACTCTCTCTTTCTGGCTTGGCACCGAGTAGTGCATCCGGAGAACAATTAATGATGTATAAGCGCGGCGTTTGCGACTTGGTTTACACGGGAACTAGACAAAAACAGAAGGGAATCGTTTGGGTTACATTGTCTGTCTATGGATGCCCGGTGTGATGAGCGACGTCCGCACGCGGCAGGGAACCATTCTCTGCGACATCCGCGATGGAGACTGCAACGTCACAGCGTGTGCGCGTGGTGCTTCTCCGGTGAAAGACACCGGGATGATGTCGACCGAATCTTAGCGGCGTGTCTTTACTCTGAAACTGTGAGATGAGACATGGCGACATGGCGACGATGGTCCGGTCTGTATATCCCAGACTCTACCTACATACATGGCCAAGAGGGTTGACTCCATAACCAATTGAAGAGCAGAATTGAGATCCCTTTTACTGGGAATATAGCAGGTCAGGCCGATATTGATGAGCTTTATCCTGAGTACTTGGCACCATTAATTGATTACCTCAACAGTATATCTAAACTAGTGTTGCTGTTGTCATGAGCGTCGCGAGGGTTTGAGAGGCATGCCACGGCGCACTTTCACATGGTTCCACATACGTCACAAGTTTGATAGGCACTGAGCAAGGGAGTGCGAATACTGGAACTGGGCCACGCCGAGTTTGGCTTACCTTTCAACCTGGATACGCAGGGTCTAGGACCTTGCAGACGAGCTCCCGTGTGCTACTGTCGGTCTTACCCTCGAATTGGTCAGAGCGAGCCCAAGTTGGTAAATGGATCAACCAAAGCACGTGCCAGAAGAAGCTATCCAAGCCTGCGACGTTGTGCCAGACGCAAGCCGGAAACGGGTTTGACGAGACGGGAGAGATCCGTGACAGCCGGAGTGTGTAGATCATGAGTCTCTAGACGCTATTCGGGTCTCGCGTTCTGGCCGTGGCGGCAGCCAACGGGAAAGCTTCCGCCGCGAAGTGATTGATTGACATGACGTCGGCGGGAATGATTGAGGGTTTGCTTCTTGACCACATTGGCGAACGAACAGGAAGGGATTGGATGTTGTTTGTTGCACGATTGTTATAAAGAGGCTGGTCGTGGTGCAAGGTGGTTGGGGTGATGAACTCAAACGCTACAAGCTACAAACAAGCCCGACGACTATAACTACATTTACAAGAGCAGCAGCAACTCCAGCCTTCTCAGAGAACTTGACTCACACACTTTTCTATCTCTGCATCTCAGACACAAGCCTTTTTCCGCAATCCGCGTCCCTAAATCAAAGACACTGCATACACTTCAATTACTCTGCCCGCGATGAAGCTGTCTCTCGCTGCCGCAACCGTCGCCTCGGCCCTAGCGGTCTCTGCATGGCCTATCCACCACAAGCGCGAGATCGGAGGTGTAAGTCCACGTTGTTTCTTCTTACTTTGTAGGTATCTCAACGCTAACCTCCTGGTGCTGTAGGTCCTCATGTGCACCGGCGCCAACGCAACGGGCACCTGTCACCACGAGGTGTATGAGCTGAAAAAGTGCCACCAGCTGCCCAAGCCCTACTATCTCAACATCAACACGTTTGCGCCCGACGGCGAGGACTTCTCGTGCTACCCGCGCGTCACTGGCTGCGACGACATCTGCAAGAGTCCCACGGGCTGTACTTTCGGGGCGGTTGACTTCAACTACGAGCACAAGTACAACCTCAGCGCCATCGAATGGGACACGCTCTTCAAGAGCTTCACTTGCAGCCTCAAGCGCAACAAGACGGCAGATTCATGAGCTGCCTTGGGTCGATTCTTTTTTCTTTTTTTCTTTTTTCTTTTCACATTCATGATTCAACGTCGTCCACTAGGAGGACATCAGGGTCCATCCATCCATGCATAATGAGGCAAAGCATTTTCACGACTGATTAATAACTTATGGGGAAGCCAACCACGCACGGCAACCTAAAATGGGGACGGGACACGGGCTTGTTCACCGTCCATGAGGCGATAGGGACTTCTTGGGAGCGCAAGGCGATATTCATTGGCAAGAGGGGTCCCGTCCCCGGCGGACGGAGGGGAGTCCGGGGCGGGGAAGACATGCAAATCGGGGAGATAATTCGGCATTCGCGATGATTGATTGCCCATGATGAATGATGGTGGGGGAATCCGGCCCCGGCATGGAAAGCTTCCCCTCCTTTTGCTGCTACCTACGTAGGTAACTAGCTAGCTCCACGATCCGTTGATCTCATACTGTATGTACATAAATAATAACTACCACTTGCGTCGTCATCTCAGGCTTTTCTCCCTTCTTCTTCTCTTTCTCTTTGACATTTATACCCTTTTTATGATTCCACTCTCTGCTCTCCATCTCCCAAGCAATTGACTCCTCAAACCCAACTCGTAGCCGTGAATCTCAACATCGCTCGCCCATCATGGCCTTCACAACCAACTCAACCATCACCAGCTTCGGCGGCCGCTTCCTCAAGCTCACCCACCAATCCTCCGTCACCGGAACCCCCATGAACGCGACCCTCTACCTGCCCCCCTCAGCCTCGTCCTCCAAGCCCGCGCCCCTCCTCATCTACCTCTCGGGCCTCACGTGCTCGCCCGACAACGTCACCGATAAGGGCTTCCTCCACGCCCACGCCTCCTCCCTCGGCCTCGCCCTGCTCTACCCGGACACCTCGCCGCGGGGGCTCGACCTCCCCGGCGAGCACGACTCGTGGGACTTTGGCAGCGCCGCCGGCTTCTACATCGACTCCAAGAAGGACCCCTGGACCAAGAACTACAACATGGAGTCGTACGTCTCAAAGGAGCTGCCCGACCTCATCTTCAGCGAGTTCAAGGAGGTTGACTCGTCGCGCGTCTCCATCTCGGGCCACTCCATGGGCGGCCACGGCGCCTTGACTCTGTTCCTCAAGAACCCCGGCAAGTACAAGAGCGTCAGCGCCTGGGCCCCGATCTCCAACCCTACCAAGTGCCCCTGGGGTGAGAAGGCCTTCTCCGGCTACCTCGGCGATGACAAGGAGGAGTGGAAGAAGCACGATGCTACCGAGCTCGTCAAGAGCTGGAAGGGTCCTCTCAACGCTCTGATCGATGTGGTGAGTTATACCAAATCACCCAAACCCTAAGCGTGAACGTAGACTTACAACATCACCAGGGCACCTCCGACAACTTCTACAAGCAGGGCCAGCTTCTCCCCGAGAACCTCGAGAAGGCTGTCAAGGACGCTGGCCTCGACGGCCTCAAGGTCCGCTACCAAGACGTTTGTCTCCCCCCAAAACTCCCCATAACCTTGCATCACCAAGCTTACCATCCATAGGGCTACGACCACTCCTACTTCTTCATCTCCACCTTTGGCGAGGACCACGTCAAGCACGCCGCCAAGGCCCTGGGCCTTTTGTGACTACCACGCCCCGCGCTGTAAAACGGTGAAAAAACGACAACATGTTCTTGGGAATCGGTTGATATTTATTTACGGCGCCAAATCGGGTTGAGTAGTAAGTGTATGTATATACAGTTGCACGTCAGAAGCTGCGGCTCTCGGCAACATCAGCCATGTTCTCTATGCATGGCTATAGGCTTCAGTCGAGATGAGGGTTCTATCTCCTCTTCTCTGGGTGGGTAAAGGAATCCAAAAAAGCAATTGAAACAAGAATTCCCGTCCCATTTTGCTCCGCAATGATGTACTCCTCAAACCCATGGATGTAGAACCCATGACTTTGTCCCTCATTTCAATGAATCTCGCAACGCCGCCCAGATGAGTGACAGGAGTAGATACTGAATCCCATCGACATGACTCCATAAAGAGAACAACATACTAACAAACGTACTCCTCTTCCCAAAGAATGCTCGTCCGAGGTTCCGGTGACGAGGCTTAGCTGATCCTTCGCTCCACCTCTGGACTGAGACCCTCTTTCTCCAGCTTCGTGCGCATCTCGGCATCCAATTCCCTACGAAGTCGCATGTAGCCCAGCTTTTCAAATCGGCTCAGACTCCTCCACCAGTGCTGACCAGCCTCGTGCTCTGCGACGCGCTCCAGGAGGTCCGCCGTCTTGACGCGGACCTCCCGATCCTTGTGAAATAGACCCAATGCGAGGTAAAAGAGCCCTGCGTGGGACTCGGGGGCGACACTGAGGAGCAGGCAGATCTCATCGTATGAGTGTACGTGTTTGGCGACTGCCAGATAAATGTCCCTGCTCTGCGCCGGCGTCAGGCGCTGCATGCGTAGCCGGTCGTGGAGATGGGCGAGATCCAGGCCCTTGAGCGGTCTGACCGTATAGATTTGAGCCAAGTCCTAAACCATGTCAGCTGTAGCCTCCACCCAACATAACGGACATTCTCACCTGGATGAAGCTGTAGTAGCTGCGGGTGTTGCGCCATCCCTCTATCCTCGTCACATTGCCAGCGAGCTCCTTATGCTTCGCTGTGTCATCCGGCCAAACGTATCCGTGTCCATTCGCGCCAGGAGGCATCAGGTCTTGATCCTCGCCCCCGATATACAAGGCGCTCGCTCCATAAACGCTTTCCTCGAATTTGGCCGCGATTTGAGTAAACTTGGACACCCAGTCCCGCCACTTTGCCCTTATTACACGCTCGCCGTGCCTGGCTGCAATACTCCGCAGGACATCTGCCATGAAAGCATTATCACCAGTATAGTCCTGGCTCGTGCTTGCAGTGCCACTTGCTATATTGGCAAAGGCTGAATTCTGTTGTTGAAAGTATGACAGGCCTTCAGTGACAGGAGCAGTATCGATCTTACTACTAATCTTGACTCGTCCACTAGGCAGATCGCATAGGACATCCCACCACTCAGGATGGTGTTCAAAAGTGGGATTTGTTACACCAGCAATGAAACCGGGAACGTTGAGTAAGTCATCAATCTTGGTCAGATCAGTATAAGGAAAGGCATGCCGAGTGAATCCACGCAAGATGCCGCCAGAAGCAAGGGCACACGCCGCCAAGACGGCCTCGGCGACCTCGCCTGAGGGCATGTTGTACCCCAGAAAGATAATTCTCTTCTGGGTCAACAGAGCATTGGCCAAGACGACGATGGGGTGTGTGTGGGCGCCATTAGTGGTAAGATGAGGGTGTAGCGTAAAAGGCTGAGGGGACTTTTGGTGTGACTCCGAAAAGTTTTGTATCAGCTTGATGAGGGAGAAGTCGCCGACGGTCTCTGGCATCACAGCGACGGGCACCTTGATCGGAATAGGAATACCCTTGTACATGACCTTGCTCTCAAACTCATGCGTGTCGCGGGGAACCGAGTGAATTGACTGGCCGCCCTCAACGTGTGCCTTGGTGCCGGCTCTCGATATGCCAGCCAGCTTCGTCGGACTCCGGCTTGCATCCAATACATGATCCACCGCTTCCTCACTCTGGTCTTCGGCTATCCGCATCTGAATCATGTGCTCGAACTTTTCAACAAAGAGATCCTTATTGTCGCTTGCTTGTAGCAAATGTCGCTCGAGAATGCTGAGCCTGGGCATCAGCGACAGATCCATGGCGTTGACCGACTCGTATAGCATGGCCAAGGTCTCCGGTACGGGCGACTTGAAGTACTCTTCCAGTGCTAGTAACAGTAGCGGCTACAGAATAAACGGTCAGCAGGTACTCGCAGCACGAGAGTCGTGCAATATACGACTTGCCTTGTATATATGTAGGAAGGGATGGCGTGTACAGATAGCCATGGCCTTTACAACAGCTCCTCGCTTGACCGACTTGTCATGTTTGGTGTTGACCAAGTTCAGCACATAAATTAGGGGCGGACCCTCGCCCCCCTCGGGTTCGCTATCGGTGGACTCGGCATCGTCATCTTCATCATCATCGTCGTCGTCGTCGTCCAACTCATCCTCCGGCAGGTCCTCTTCGATTTCCTCATCCTCCTCGTCTATTATCCCGGCCGCTTTATCACGTCGCCTTTTCCGCCGTCGCTTTCGTGATTCCCTTACTTTTCGTTCCTCGTCCTCTTCCTCCTGGCTTGTGTCCTTGTGTAGGAAAAAAATGGTCCAGTCCTGGTTACGGGCATGGGCTTGGTCAGGCAGCATCAGCTCGGCCAGCATGTTCTCGTCTCCCGTGATCGCAACAGGATACTGGTGTTCCATAACAGGACCTCTGTCGATATCGAAAGAAGCGACGAGGATATACTCGACATGGTTCTCGGTAGAGCTTCGCGGATACTGCGAGCGAAGCTTTCTAGAGGGTCGGGCATTGGGGTTCGCACGGCGCGGCGCCGAGAGAGACGAATGTTGTGAAGAGAGGCCGGTAGAGGGAGTCTTGGACTTTGCGCTCGGGTCGGAAATTTGATCGTGTTCGAGGCCAGGGGGAAGCGGTGACCTCGAGTGAGGCGGCGAGGTTTGTGACATTTGCGATTCCGGGCGCGACGAGTGGAAGGAGGCTAGGGAAGTGCGTCGGTTGGGCAGCGATCCATTCGAATAGTTGCTGTGGTTATGGGTATGGCTGTTGGTAGTATTAGTGTTGTTGCTCGCCGTCCGGGTCAAGTACGGTAACGTCGACTGGAACGAGGCCATGGTGAAACCAGTGCGGACGAGGCCGAAGACGGAATCAACCTAAGGCGTTGAGACACAGAAGTTGCAACCCAAGACCCTACCTACACAAGCTCGGCAGCCCTCGTAGGCCCCGAATGGGCGACCTTTAGATTCGATTCGGAACGTCCGATACGACTCGAGCGGGATGCGGTGTAATGCGCAGTGGGATCGACAGTTGTTCCACTTCCGACGTCACTCAACTATGTTGAGCCGAAGAAGCGAACGGTGATAGTATTAGTAGCACCACTAGCAGGCGACGAGATTGATTCAGAGACAGAGTTGCAACCGAGACATGGCCTGCTGCAAGTGGGCGCAACCCGTTGCGCGAGGGGCTTCGATCGAGCGAGGAGTCGATGACAAGCCAATAGAGAGGGAGATTTGAAGTCCCAGAAGATAGTTCGTCTCGGTCTTGCGAGTCGTGGTCTTGACGGTATTGAAGCAATTGGCACCCGCGGATATCAAAAAGAGTGAAATCGACTTGAACGATAAGTCGTGGAGAAGAATTCAAGGGTCCCAGGTCGCGGTTCCAGCCTCGAGCCGCCCAGCTTTCACACCTCAAGGCCTGGCTATCTGGCCCCCCTCATTCAGCGATCAGCCCCTGAAAATGGTTCGGTGGGCTCGACCTGGCGCCAGGCGGGTTTCGCCTTCCTAGTTTCATCCATTGGACGCACGACGACCCTCTGGGAGGAGCCACTAGCCTGCTCCATCACCGAACTCCAAGGGTCCAGCAGGTCATTGGGTACATGAGTATAGTCGTCGATTCAGTAAAAGGTATCGGCGAAAGGGACGTGGCTCTTCTGCCACCGGTAGTTATCCTCCTTTATTTAATCTTCCATACAAGAGAAGAGCCTAGTAGAGGGTGTCTCTGAGCCGCTCAACAAGCCCGTCATCAGCTTGTGGCAGCCCGGCGCTCGGACCACTGGGCTATCCTGTCGGCAAGCCTCTAGCGCCATGCAGAGCACCGTGCTTTCCACGCTTCACACCCCGGAACCTACTGGCTGGGCTCTTTCCCCCACTGCTTGTGACCTTGTATCGACTGTGGCTCAGCTGTGGCTGCTGCCTTGGTGGGGTTTGTCATTGCATCTCCCCATCAACAGTGTCCATTTGTTTACTTTGGAAAGGAAGTATCTACACCCCCTTCAAATTACGACAACGACTGCCCAACACCATTTCCTATTTGGCTCATTTCTATCGCCCACTCTGTTCAAGATATTCTCCGAGCATCAGCCTCACACTGTCGGCTTTCTTTCCATCATTCTTCTCCCCAAACTGGTTTCCCCTTTTTCGCCCGTCCCAGCGGCCCCACGTACAAAACAATGGTGCCTTTTCCATGACGAACAATCCCGGTCAAGCGCGCTCGTCCTTGCTAATTCGGCCGTTTCCAGTCTGTACCGGCCACCTACAAACCTTCTCCCTTGGGTTATGGCTCTTCTCCTACACGAAGCTCCCCCTTTCGAAGACCCGAATCACCCGCATCGCCCTCTCCTCTCCGACATACTACACCGACGGGATCACCAACCAAGGCTGGACCTCTTGGCGCGACATCTCGATTCGCCAGACCAACCACTCCCACGAGTACACAGCCCAGCTGGACGCCCAAGGCCAAGACCACTACAGTAGACGACATGCCTTCGTCTCCTTCGCGAATAAGCGCCGCCCCGCGAACGCCAGTCTCCAAGGCCCTTGGTCACGGCAATGCACTATCCCAACTACAGTCGACGCAGGTTCGGACTCTACGGGATGGATTCCAGATCATGGATCGAGATTGTGATGGAGTAGTCAATCGCGAGGACGTCGCCGATATGCTCACCCAGTTAGGTCAGGATTACTCCATCATCTCGTGATGACTTGGCTAATCTGATGAAACAGGCCTACCCTCAAACCCAGCTGACGTATCGAGATTCTTTCCCCCATCTGCACCTCAGACCATTGCTCTTGCAGTATTCCTCAATTCGCTTGCCGAGGCACTGGCTGCTCTCTCGCCCAGCGCCGAGCTTCTCTCCGCCTTCTCGGCCTTTGACGATGATGACAGTGGTCAAGTCGACTTGACCGAATTGCGCAACGCCCTTCTTGAAACGGCCCCCGAGCCCGGCGAGCGAGCTTTGACGGCGAACGAAGTGGACAAGATCATGAATGGATTCACCGGCCGTCGGGCCTTTAACCGTAACATGAACGCTCATCTAGGCGCCAAGCGAGGTGAAGTCTTCAAGTATCAAGAATTCGTCAACTCCATAATGGGTTCCAACAATGGCTCAGATGGTCAATCGAACGAGAACTCGGAGGGTTGAGCGTCGCCTAGCTTCTTGTAGGTCCATGTATATTACGCAAGGTTTTGGTTTGGGAAACGGTGGTTCGGTCGGGAAACGGCTTAGGTAGCGGAATTTTGGAATAGCATCGGTCATTGTATGAGAACACGATTAATTTACCACGACCTCAGATACGTCAGGGTCTTCTATCAAGTTAACCATTCACCAGTGTCCATTTTTATTCACTTTGCAGATTGATCAGTTACATGTAAAGGTGTTTAAGAATATTGGTATTTGCCTACGCCCATCCAAGATATACACATCTCCGTTACTCGAGCCACGATACCAAAACTGAACGCCCAGGCAAGTGACGCCGTCCAAAATAGCGCTCGAGGATTTTCTCTGGGGATGCGATCTCAAACAGGATTTTGCGATGTCATTGCAATGCTCTCCTCCAATCTCCGACTATACATAAAGGACAACTTCTGCCGGGAAACCTCAGTGAAACCCACCATTCGTTACGAGATCGGATGCATAAGTCCTGAAGCCACCAGGGCCACAAAGACAACATCAAGAACCCTTGGAGACAGGATCTGGTGCCCTGTGGCTCCCTTTTGGATGGTAAACGCCATGACATTTGATTTGTTCTGAAGATTGTTATCCAAGCAATTGCTGAAGGCCATCATAATGTCACCTCCGTCTGCGATTTCTATATTGTCCAAGAGGTTGTCCCCCAGCCTACACCAAACCGCATAATCTAGGATTAACGTCTGAGGAAAGAGATGTGACACGGCATCCAAGCTAGTTTCCAGCTTATATGCCTGCATTGGGTTACTTTGCTGCCTGGCGATGCGTGTGCAACAATGTGGAAAGCACGACGTCACAGTAGGCCCTCTACTGGTGTTTCATAACCCAACATGCATCTCGAAAGCCTCATTATCTAGGGTATGAGCATGGGCCTTGCTTGCCTTGTAGATAGGTGGAACTTTTGAAAGTCCCAGAGCCGTAGCAAGGTACGAGTCTGACGTCTTTGCTACAAATCCTCCGAAGGTCGGGCATCTCCCGCGAGGCCAAAGATCATGTAGATTTGATTCATGGCAGACGACAAGGGCAACCAACAAAGAGAGATGCACCAACAGAAGGATTTAGCTTACATATATGCATAATTACATGGATATTCCATCCGAATAACAAGATGGGTTCAACCAATCATTGGTGGTTTAGCCCATTCAACAAGGATAGGCTATCGGTTGTAACGTTGATCTGTCAAACTAAGAAACCTGCCTTCTTGGCAACGGTATCAAAATCATTGATACCGAGCCAACAATCAACATGAAAGACATCGATCCAGTACAAGGTGACGAGCCTGGCCTTTGGGCTCTTGATACGGTACGCAGACCTCTTTCCCCTCACCCACAATCTCGGCCGGTTCTCTTTATCCGTATTTCTGCCAATTGGGTTCCTTCGGGACAAAATCGACGGTTGGTTAAGGAAGACTCGAAACAGATCTACGTGGCAGTGACGACACCGCTACAGCTGCTCAAACCATGCCGAAACTATACGTCTCGTCAGATATCGAGACATCCATAACAGAGCCATTTGCACGTAAAATTCGTTCCACACGCAAGTGTCTTCATCGCCAGGTCAAGTCGATCCAGATTATTAATCTATTTTCGTACATATTTTAGCTTGTAGCTACTCGTCAGAGTCATCTCGCATGGAAACATCAGGCAATCATACGAGCCCGATCAAGTAACCTTTGATAAATGAAGTAAGTTGTTAGGTTAAGACTGATTTGCAAAACGTTCTTCAATTCTACTCAAGGTTAGCCTATGACTTGCAGTCTCGCGTTAGCTGCGCACGTCCTGCACAAGCACCCTACGTCTAGTCTGCCAGTAAACTCAGGCGCCATGGCTCTTACTTGAAACTGACCTACATCATTTCTTTTGCCTTTATGTAATACTGGTTCGATGTGTGCCGCCGTCGTTAGGGTACGACGGAAGAGAAAAGTCATAACGGATGTTGAAGGTTTCACTTGGATTTGGTGTCAGCTTACATGATGATTCGCACCTTTCTAGTCATTTTGCGGCGGGTATAGTCGAGATGGCTACGGAAGTAACAGAACGATGACTTCGGGACTTTATCTCCCAAGAGTCCTCGCAAAGTTGACAAGAGACGACAAAAAAGAAATAAACCCCCATAAACGTCCGGGGCTGAACAAGAATTACTACATTCCACAGTCATTACTCACTTAAGTAATTTATAGAAAAGTATGAGCGGGTAGGCCGGCTGTGTTTTCCT